>JAOQMS010042383.1:17390-39441 GCA_027563885.1 Erythroxylum longipes
TAACTAGCATGCTGAGCGAATGTGCCAACGGGCTATTTTGCCCATCGAAGGTATGCCAATGGGTTGTTTTTTCCACCAAATGTGCCTAGTGATCATGCCAACGAACTTTTTTGCCCACCATAGGTGTGCCAACGGGCTGTTTTTTTCCACCAAAGGTGCCTAGCGACCATGCCAACGAAAATTTTTTCCCACCGAAGGTGTGTCAAGGGGCTATTTTTCCCACCAAAGGTGCCTAGCAACAGTTCCAATAGGCTGTCTTACCCACCAAAGGTGCCCAACGGGTTATTCTTCCCACTGAAGGTGCCTACCCACTGTGCCAATAGGCTGTTTTGCCCACCGAAGGTACCCATCGACTATGCCAACAAGTTTTTTTCCTAATAATGGTGCCTAGCAACTATGCCAATGGGCTGTTTTACCCACCGAAGGTGCCCAACGGGCTATTTTACCTACCGAAGGTGTACCAAATGGCTATTTTGGCAGCTTAAGGTATGCCAACGGGCTATTTTGCCTACCAAAGGTGTGCCCAACGGACTGTTTTGCCATCAAAGGAGTGCCAACGGGCTATTTTTCCAACAGAAGATGCCTTGCGACCTTATCAAAGGGTTATTTTGCCCACCAATGGTGGCTAATGGGTTATTTTTCCCACCGAAAGTGCCTAGTGACATTGCCAACTGGTTGTTTTACGCACCAGTGCCAATGGGCTGTTTTGCCCACAAAAGGTGCCTAGCGACCGTCCCAACGTCAGTTTCCTACCGGATGTGCCTAGTGATCATGCCAACAGACTGTTTTGGCCACCGAAGATGTGCCAATAGGCTGTTTTTCCCACCATAGGTGCCTAGCGTCTTTTCCAACAGGCTATTTTACGCATCGAAGGTGCCCAATGAGTTGTTTTTTCGACCGAGGGTGCCTAGCAATTGTATAAACGGCCTGTTTTACCGAAACTGACTAGCGGCTATTCCAACGAGCTATTTTTCCTACCGAAGGTGGTTAGGGACCATGCCAATGAGGTTTTTTACCCACCAAAGGTGCCTAGTGATCGTGCCAACAGGCTGTTTTTCCCACCGAAGGTGCCTAGCAACTGCACCGACGGGCTATTTTGCCCACAAAAGGTGTGCAAACAGGTTGTTTTCTCCATTGAAGGTGCCTCCAACGAACTATTTTAGGTGTCGAAGGTGTGCCAACGGGTTGTTTTGCCCACTGAAGGTGCCTAGTGATTGTGCTAATGGGTTGTTTTGCCTACCAAAGGTGCCCAACGATCTATTTTTCCATTAAATGTACCTAGCGAATGCACCAGTGGGTTGTTTTGCCTACCCAAGTTGCTTAACGACTGTGACAATGGGCTGTTTTGCCCACCAAAGGTAACTAGTGACCATTCTAGCAGGTTGTTTTCCTACCAAAGGTGGCTAATGATCACACCAACGGGCTGTTTTACCCACCGAAGGTGCCCAACAGGCTATTTTTCCCACCAAAGCTTCCTAGCAACCATGCCAATGGGCTTTTTTACCCACCAAAGGTGACTAGTGACCGTCCCAATGGGCGGTTTTCCTACCGAAGGTGACTAACGACCTTGCCAATGGGTTGTTTTGTCCACTGAGGGTGACTAACAGCCGTTCCAATGGGCAATTTTCCCACCAAAGGAGACTAGCGATTGTTCCAATAGGTTGTTTTCCCGCCGAAGGTGCCCAATGGGCTTTTTTCACCAAAGGTGCCTAGAGAATGTGCCAACGGGCTGTTTTGCCCACCGTAGGTGCCAAGCGAACGTGCCAATGGGCTTTTTTACCCACCAAAGGTGCCCAACGTGCTGTTTTTCCTAAGGAAGGTGCCTAACGACCGTACAAACGAGTTATTTTACCCACCGAAGGCATGCAAATGGGTTGTTTTGCCCATCGAAGGTGCATTAATGTGCTACTTTTTCTGCCGAATGTGCTTAGCGACCATGCCAACAAACTGTTTTGCCACCAAAGGTATGCCAACTGGCTATTTTCCACACCAAAGGTGCCTAACGATCGGGCCAACGGGCTGTTTTGGCAACTGAAAGTGACTAGTGACCATGCCAACGGGCTCTTTTGCCCACCTAAGGAGCATAGCGATAGAGTCAACGGGCTGTTTTGCCCACCGAGGTGCCTATTAACATTGCCAACGGGCTATTTTGCCTACCGAAGGTGCCTAGCGACCATGGCAATGGGCTGTTTTACCCATAGAAGATGCCCAATGGGTTGTATTGCCCACTAATGGTGCCTAACAACCGTGCCAGCAGGTTGTTTTACCCACCAAAGGTGCCTAACGACTGTGCCAATGGGCTGTTTTTCCTACCGAGGGTGCCTAACAACCATGCCAACGGGCTATTTTGCCCACCAAAGGTGACTAGCGACTATTTCAACGGGCTATTTTTCCCACCAAAGGTGCCTAGCAACCATGTCACGGGCTGTTTTGCCCACCGAAGGTGAGTAGTGACCATTCCAACAAGTTGTTTTCACCGAAGGTGACTAACGATCTTTCCAACGGGCTATTTTTGCCCACCAAAGGTGAGTAGCAACCATTCCAATGGGTTGTTTTCCCACTGAAGGTGACTAGCAATTGTCCCAACGAGCTGTTTTCCCACCGAAGGTTCCCAATGATCTTTTTTTCCACCAAAGCTGCCAGCCAGTGTGCCAACGAGCTGTTTTGCCACCGTAGGTGCCTAGCAGAAGAGCTAACGGGCTATTTTACCCAACGAAGGTTCCCAACGGTCTGTTTTCCCACCAAAGGTGCCTAGCGACCGTACCAATGGGCTATTTTGCGCACTAAAGGCATGCAAACCGGCTGTTTTGTCCATCAAAGGTGTGCCAACAAGCTGCTTTTTTCGCCGAATGTGCCTAGTGACCGTGCCAACTTAATGTTTTGCCCACCTAGGTGTGTCAACTGGCTATTTTCCCACCAAAGGTGCTTAGCTACCGGGCCAACGGATTGTTTTGCCAACCGAAGGTGACTGCGACCGTGCCAACGAGTTGTTTTGCCCACCAAAGCGTGCCTACCGACCGTGCTAACGGGCTCTTTTGCCCACCAAAGGTGTCTAGCAATCGTGCCAACGGGCTGTTTTACCCATGAAAGTGGCCCAAACTGGTGGTTGTTTTGTCCATTAATGTTGCCTAGCGACCGTGCCAACGGTTTGTTTTACCCATCGAACGTGCCTAACGATTGTGCTAACCGGCTGTTTTACCCACTGAATGTGCCAAACGAGCTATTTTTCCTACCGAAGGGGCCTAGCAGCCATGCCAACAGGCTATTTTGCTCACTGAAGGTGCCTAAAGACTGTGCCAACGGGCTGTTTTTCCACCAAAGGTTACTAGCAACTATGCCAACAGATTGTTTTACTCACCGATGTTGCCTAAGAGGCTGTTTTTACCACTAAAGATGCCTAGCAACTGTGGCAACGGACTATTTTTCCCACTGAATGTGCCCAATGAGCTATTTTTCCACCGAAGGGGCCTAGCGGTCGTACCAACGGGCTGTTTTGCCCTCCGAAGGTGCCTAGCAACCATGTCAACAGGATTTTTCACCCACTGTGGGAACCTAGCGACCATGCCAACAGACTGTTTTCCCATTGAAGGCGGGCCAACAGGTCATTTTTCCCATCGAAGGTGCCTAACCACCTTGCAACGGGTTGTTTTGTCCACCGAAGATGCCTAGTGACCATGCCAAAGGGTTGTTTTGCCCACTGAGGGTGCCTATCCATAGTGCCAACGGGCTATTTTGCCCATCGAAGGCGCCCAACTGGCTGTTTTTCCTAACAGAGGTGCCTAGTAACTGTGCCAAAGGGCTATTTTCCACCGAAGTTTCCTAGCTATGATGCCAATGGATTGTGTCACTCAACAAAGTTGCCCAATAGGTTGTCTTTCCCACCAAAGTTGCCTAACAACTGTTCTAACGGGCTGTTTCGCCTGCCGAAGGTGCCCAATGAGCTGTTTTTTCACCAAAGGTGCCTAGCGACCATGCCAGTGGGTTTCTTTGCCCACTCAGTATGCCTAGCGACCATGCCAACGGACTGTTTTCCCCAACGAAGGTGCATAGTGACCGTGCCAATAGGTTGTTTTGCCTACCAAAGGTACCCAATGGGTTGTTTTTCCTACCAAAGGTGACTAGCCATCGTGCCAACAGGCTATTTTGCTCTCGGAAGGTACCTAGCGACCATGCCAATAGGTTGTTTTGCCCACCGAGTGTACCTAGCGATCGTACCAGTAGGTTGTTTTGGCCACCGAAAGCACCTAACTGGCTATTTTCCCCACCAAAGGTTCCTAACAACTGTGCCAACGAGTTGTTTTACCCACCAAAGATACCCAACGGGCTATTTTTCCCACTGAAGGTGTCTAGCCACCATGCGAATGGGCTATTTTGCCCACCAAAGGTGCCCAGTAGGCTGTTTTGCCCATTGAAGGTGCCTAGCGACCATGCCAACCGGTTGTTTTGCCCATCGAAGATGCCTAGCGGCCATGCCAACGGACTATTTTACCCACTGAAGTTGCCCAACTGGCTATTTTTCTCACCAAAGGTTCCTAGCTACCATGCTAATGGGTTGTTTTGCCCATCGAAGGTGCCTAACGACCGTGCCAACAGATTGTTTTACCCGCCGAAGGTTCACAACGGGCTATTTTTCCCATTGTGGCTGGCTAAAAACAGTGTCAACCAGCTAGTTTTCCCGCAAAAGTTGCCTAATGACCAAGCCAACGGGCTATTTTTCCACCAAAGGTTCCTAGCGATGTTGCCAACAGGTTGTTTTACTCACCAAAGTTACCCTACAGGCCTTTTTTCCTGCTAAAGTTGCCTAGCAACCATGCCAACGGATTGTTTTACCCACCGAAGTTGCCCAACTGGCTGTTTTTCTCACAAAAGGAGCCTAGCGACCATGCCCAGGGGTTGTTTTGCCCCTTAAAGGTGCCTAGAGACCATGCCAACAGACTGTTTTACCAACCAAAGGTAACCAATGGGCTGTTTTTCCCACCGAGGGCAGCTAGAAGTAGTGTCCACAGGCTATTTTCCCAAAGAAGTTACCTAGTGATCATGCTAACAGGTTGTTTTTCCACCGAAGGATCCTAACGATTGTGCCAATAGGTTGTTTTACTCACTAAAGTTGCCCAACGGGCTGTTTTTCGTACCAAAGTTGCCTAGCAACCATGTCAGCGAGCCGTTTTGCCCACCAAAGGTGCCCAATGAATTTTTTTTTCCACCGAAGGTGCCTAGCGATCATTCCAACAGGTTGCTTTTCCCACCAAAGGTGCCTAGCAACCGTGCCAATGGGCTGTTTTGCCCACTGAGGGTGCCTAGCAACCGTACCAACGGGCTACTTTGCCCACTGAAGGTACCTAACGAATTCTTTTTTCATAGAAAGGGCCTAGCGATTGTGCCAACGAGCTGTTTTTCCCACCAAAGGTGCCTAGCGATAATGCCAACAGGTTTCTTTGCCTACTGAGGGTGCCTAGCGACCCTACCAACGGACTCTTTTACCCACCGAAGATGTGTCAACGGGTTATTTTTCCTACCGAATGTGCCTAGCAACCGTGCCAATGGAGTGTTTTGCCTACCAAAGGTGCCCAATGGGTTGTTTTTTCCACCGAAGGTGCCTAGCAACCGTGCCAATGGGCTGTTTTGCCCACCGAAGGTGCCTAGCAATCGTGCCAACGGGCTGTTTTGCCCACCGAAGGTACCCAACGAATTGTTTTTTCACAGAAAGGGCCTAGCGATTGTGCCAACGAGCTGTTTTGCCCACCAAAGGTGCCTAGCGACAATGCCAACGGGTTTCTTTGCCTACTGAGGGTGCCTAGCGACCCTGCCAACGGACTATTTTACCCACTGAAGATGTGTCAACGGGTTATTTTTCCTACCGAAGGTGCCTAGCGACCTTGCCAATGGAGTGTTTTGCCTACCAAAGGTGCCCAACGGGTTGTTTTTCCCACCGAAGGTGCCTAGCCACTGTACCAATGGGCTATTTTGCCCCCCGACGGTACCTAGCGACGATGCCAACAGGTTGTTTTGCCCACCGAGGGTGCTTAATGACCGTGCCAATGGGCTGTTTTTGCCACAGAAGCCACCCAACTGGCTGTTTTTCCTACAAAAGGTGGCTAACGACTATGCCAACGGGCTGTCTTACCCATCGAAGGTGCCTAAAAGGATGTTTTTCCCATCGAAGGTGCCTAGCCACCGTGTGAACGGATTGTTTCGCTCACCAAAGGTGCCTAATGGGATGTTTTGCCCATCGAAGGTGCCTAGAGACCATGTCAATGGGTTGTTTTATCCATTGAAGGTGCCAAGCGATCATCCCGACGGACTGTTTTTGATTGAATTTTCCTAGCGATTGTGCCAACGGGTTGTTTTACTCACCAAAGTTGCCCAACGGGCTATTTTCCACCAAAGTTACCTAGCAACTATGCCAACGAGCTGTTTTGCCCGCCAAAGATGCCCAATGAGTTGTTTTTCCACCAAAGGGGCCTAGTGACCGTGCCAACGGGTTGTTTTGCCCAACAAAGGTGCCTAGCGACCGTGCCAACGGACTGTTTTACGCACCGAAGGTTCCCAACATGCTATTTTTCCCACTGAGGGTGGCTAAAAACAGTGCCAACGGGCTATTTTGCCCACCAAAGGTGCCTAGCGACTATGCCAACCGGTTGTTTTTCCACCAAAGGTTCCTAGTAACGGTGCCAACGGGTTGTTTTACTTACCAATGTTACCCATCGGGCCTTTTTTCCCACTAAAGTTGTTAGCAACTGTGCCAATGGAATGTTTTAGCCATTGAAGTTGCCCAACTGGCTATTTTTCTCACCAAAGGTGCCTAGCGACCATGCCAACGGGTTGTTTTACGCATCAAAGGTGGCTAACGACTGTGCCAACGTGCTGTTTTACCCACCGAAGGTGCCCAAGGGGCTATTTTTCCCACTAAGGGTGGCTAGAAACAATGCCAATGGGCTATTTTGCCCATCGATGGTGCCTAGCGATCATGCCAATAGGTTGTTTTTCCACCGAAGGTTCCTAGTGACGGTTTCAACAGGTTGTTTTACTCACTAAAGTTGCCCAACGGGCTGTGTTTCCCACCAAAGTTGCCTAGCAACCGTGTCAGCGGGCCGTTTTGCCCACCAAAGGTGCCCAATGAACTGTTTTTCCACCAAAGGGGCGTAGAGGTCATTCTAACGGGTTGTTTTTCACACCAAAGGTGCCTAGTGACCGTGCCAATGGGCTGTTTTGCCCACTGAGGGTGCCTAGCAACCGTGCCAACGGGCTGTTTTTCCCACCAAAGGACCCAACGAATTGTTTTTTAATTGAAAAGGCCTAGCAATCGTGCCAATAGGTTGTTTTTCCAGCGAAGGTTCCTAGTGACGGTGCCAACAGGTTGTTTTACTCACTAAAGTTACCCAACGGGCTGTTTTTCCCACCAAAGTTGCCTAGCAACCATGTCAGCGGGGCGTTTTACCCACCAAAGGTTCCCAATGAACTATTTTTCCACAAAAGGGCCCTAGCGGCCATTCCAACGGGCTATTTTTCCCATCGATGGTCCCTAGCAACCGTCCCAACGGGTTGTTTTGCCCATTGAAGGTGACTGCCGATCGTTCCAGTAGGTTGTTTTCCCACAGAAGGTGAATAGCGATTGTTCCAACGGGCTGTTTTGCCCACTGAAGGTGTTAGAGACCATTCCAATTGGCTATTTTTCCCACCAAACGTGGCTAACGAGCTATTTTTCCCACCAAAGGTGCCTAGCGACCGTGCCAATATGTTGTTTTGCCCATCGACGGTGCCCAATTGGTTGTTTTCCCACCAAATGTGTGTAACGACCGTGCCAATGGGTTGTTTTACCCACTGATGGTGGCCAACGTGATGTTTTTCCCAGCTAAGGTGCCTAGCGACCGTGTAAATGATGTTTTGCCCACTAAAGGTGCCCAATGGGATGTTTTGCGCACCGAAGGTGCCTAGCGACTATGCCAATGGGTGTTTTACCCATTGAACATGCCTAATGACCGTGCGAACGGGCTGTTTCACCCACCGAATGTGCCCAATGAGCTGTTTTTCCTACCGAAGGGGCCTAGCAACTGTGCCAACGGGATGTTTTACCCATCGAAGGTGCCTATCAACCATGCAATGGTCTCTTTTATCCACTTAAGGTGTGCAACGGGTTGTATTTCCCACCGAGAGTGGCTAGAAATCATGCCAACAGGCTATTTTACCCACTGAAGGTGCCTAGCGACCCTGCCAACAGGTTGTTTTACTCACCATAGATGCCCAAGGGGCTGTTTTTTGCACCGAAGGTGCCTAGCGACCATGACAACAAGCTATTTTGCCCACTTAAGGTACCCAATGTGCTATTTTTCCACCGAAGGGGCCTAGCAACCGTGGCAACGAGCTATTTTGCCCACCAAAGGTGCCTAGTGACCATGCCAATGGGTTTTTCACCCACCAAAGGTGCCTAGAGACCATGCCAATGGATTGTTTTCCCACCGAAGGTGTGCCAACGGGCTATTTTTCCCACCGAAGGCAGCAACTATGCCAACGGGCTGTTTTGCCAACTGAAGGTGCCTAACGGGTTGTTTTCACACCAAAGGCACCTAGCCGTCATGCCAACGGGTTATTTTGTCTGCCGAAGATGCCTAGTGACCATGCCAAAGGGTTGTTTTGCCCACCGAGGGTGCCTAGTTTCCATGCCAACGGGTTGTTTTGTCCACCAGAGATGCCTAGTGAGCATGCCAAAAGGTTGTTTTGCCCACCGAGGGTGCCTAGCCACCATGCCAACTGGTTGTTTTGTCCACCAAAGATGCCTAGTGACGATGTAAAGGGTTGTTTTGCCCACCAAGGATGCCTAGTTACAGTGCCAACGGGCTGTTTTCCCCACCGAAGGTGCCCAACTGGTTGTTTTCCCACTAAAGTTGCCTAGAGAACATGTGAATGGGCTGTTTTGCCCTCCAAAATTGCCTAGTTACCATGCGAATGTGCTGTTTTTCCCACCAAAGGTGCCTAGCGTCCTTGCCAACGGGCTGTTTTACCCACCGAAGGTCCCAAACAGACTTTTTTCCCACTGAGAGTGCTTAGTAACGTCCCAGCGGACTGTTTTGCCCATTGAAGGTGACTAACAACCATTCCAACGGGCTATTTTCCCACTGAAGGTGACTAGCGACCTTTCCAAGGGGCTGTTTTGCCCATCTAAGGTGACTAGCGATCATTCCAATAGGCTTTTTTTCCACCAAAGGTGCCTAGCAATCGTTCCAACGGGCTATTGTTCCCACCTAAGGTGCCTAATTACCGTGTCAGCGAGCTATTTTACCCACTGAAGGTGCCCAATGGGCTCTCTTGCACACCGAAGGAGCCTAGCGACCATTACAATGGGTTGTTTTGCACACTAAAGGTCCCTACCGAAAGTGTGCCAACAAGCTTTTTTTCGAATGACAGGTGCCTACTGACCGTGTAAATAGGCCCCCATACCAGCAAACTGTTTTGGCCACAGAAGGTGCCCAATAGGCTGCTTTGCATATCGAAGGTGCTTAGTGACCAGGCGAACAGGTTGTTTTGCCCACCGATGGTTACTAGGGACCATGCCAAAGAAATGTTTTGCCCACCGAAGGTGTGCCAATGGGCTATTTTTCCAACAGAAGGTGCCTAGAGACCGTACCAACGGGCTGTTTTACCCACCGATGGTGCCTAGCAACTGTGTCAACGGGATATTTTGTTCACCGAGGGAGCCTAGCGACCATGCTAATTAGCTCTTTTTTCCAACGAATGTGCCTAGCGACCTTACCAATGGGCTATTGTTTTTCCCACAGAAGGTGCCCAATGAGTTGTTTTTCCCACAGAAGGTGCCCAATGAGTTGTTTTTCCCACTGAAGGGGCCTAACGGCCATGCCAATGGATTAAAGGTGCCTAACGACGGTGGCAATGAGCTATTTTTCCTATAGAGGGTGCCTAGAAGCTATACCAAAAGGTTATTTTGCCTACAGAAGTACGTTGCGACCGGGCCAACGGGCATTTTTGCCAAATGAAGGGGCCTAGCAATCGTGCCAATGGGTTGTTTTACCCATCGAAGATGCCCAATAGGTTGTTTTTCCCACATAAGGGGCTTAGCAGCCATGCCAACGGGTTGTTTTGGCCACCGAAGGTGCCTAGCGACTGTGTCAACTGGTTGTTTTGCACACTGAAGGTGCCCAATGAGCTATTTTCCCATCTAAGGGGAACAGTAGCCATGCCAAAAGGTTGTTTTGTCCACCGATAGTGCCTAGCGAAGTGCCATCAGGTGGCTTAACCCACCGAAGATGTCCAATGGGATGTTTTTCCCACCAAAGGTGTGCCAACGGGCTAGTTTGCCCATTAAAGATGCATCAATGCACTATTTTTTCCACCGAATGTGCCTAGCAACCGTGCCAACAAACTATTTTACTGGCTGAAGGTGTGCCAACATGTTTTTCCCACCGAAGGTGCCTAGTGACCGTGCCAATAGGTTGTTTTGCCCACCGAAGGTGAGCCAACGTAATGTTTTTTTCCATCAAATATGCCTACCGACCATGCCATAGGGGTATTTTGCCTGCTGAAGGTACCTAGCGACTACACCAACGGGTTCTTTAGCCCACCTAGGATGCCTAGGGACTGCATCAATGGGCTATTTTTCCCACTGAAAGGGCCCAACTAGCTATTTTTCCCACTAAAGGCATCTAGCAACTGTGCCAACAGGTTGTTTTTACCACAAAAGGTGCCTAGTGACCATGCCAACGGGTTGTTTTGTTCACTGATGGTGCCTAGCGAGTGTGCCAATGAACTGTTTTGCCCATCGGTGGTATGCCAATGGGTTGTTTTTCCCATCGAAGGTGCCTAGCGACTGTTTTGCCCACAGAAGGTGCCCAATGGGCTGTTTCTCCTAAGGAAGGTGCCTAGCCACCGTCCAAACGGGCTGTTTTGTCCACTGAAGGTGCCTAGTCACAATGCCAACGGGTTGTTTTGCCTACCGAAGGTGCCTAGTGACGGTGTCAATGGGCTATTTTGCCCACAAAAGGTGCCCAAATGATTCCTTTTCCCATCAAAGGTGCCTAGCGAACGCGCCAACGGGCTGTTTGGCCCATCGAAGGTGCCTAGTGACCGTTTGAACGAGCTATTTTGCTCACCCAAGGTGCCTAGCTATCGTTTGAACTGGCTATTTTTACCTACCAAAGTACCTAAGAAACATGCTATTTTGCCCACCGACTTTGCCAAATGGTAATTTTACCCACCGAGGGTGCCTAACGACAGTGCCAACAAGCTATTTTACCCACTGAAGGTGCCTAGCAACCGTATTAACGGGTTGTTTTACCCACTAAAGCTACCCAACGCGTTGTTTGACCCACCAATGGCTCTTAGTGACCGTGTCAACGGGCTGTTTTTCCCACCAACGGTGCCTAGTAACCATACCAACGGACTGTTTGGCCCATTTAAGGTGTGCAACCGGGTTGTTTTTGCCCACCGAAGGTGTGTCAATGGACCTTTTTTCCACCGAAATGTCAAGTGACTGTGTCAACGAACTATTTTGCCCATAGAAGGTGTGCCAACGGGCTATTTGTCCCACCGAATGTGCCTAGCAACCATGCCAACAGGTTGTTTTGCCTACCTAGGGTGCCTACCCAACGTGCCAATGGGCTATTTTGCCCATTAAAGGTATGCCAACGGGCCGTTTTTTCCATCGAATGTGCCTAGTGACCGTGCCAACAGATAGTTTTGCCCACTGAAGGTGTGCCAACGGGTTGTTTTTCCCACCGAAGAAGCCTAACGACCATGCCAACGGGCCGTTTTTTCCACCAAAAGTGCACCAACGCACTGTTTTTTCCACCAAATGTGCCTAACGATTGTACCAATGGATTGTTTTGCCCACCAAAATTATACCAACGGGCTGTTTTTCCTACCGAAGGTGCCTAGTCACCGTGCCAATGGGCTGTTTTTCCCACCGAAGGTACCTAGCGACCATGTCATTGGGTTGTTTTGCCCGCCCAAGGTGCCTAATGAGCTGTTTTTTGCACCTAAGGGGAACAGAGGCTGTGCCAAAGGGTTGTTTTGCCACCGATAGTGCGTATCGACCGTGCCATCAGGCTATTTTACCCACCGAAGGTGCCCAATGGGTTGTTTTGCCGATCGAAGGTTTGCCCACTGAAGATGCGCCAATGTAATGTTTTTTCCACCGAATGTGCTTAGTGGACGTGCCAACAGACTGTTTTGCCGACCGAAGGTGTGCCAAAGGGCTATTTTTCCCACCGAAGGTGCCAAGCAACCATGCCAACAGGTTGTTTTTCCCACCGAAGGAGCACTAGTGCACTATATTTTTCCATCGAATGTGTCAGCAACCATTCCAACAGACTATTTTGCCCACCAAAGGTACCTAATGACTATGCCAAAGGGTTTTTTTGCCCACTGTTAGTGCCTAGCAATTGTACCATCAGGCTGTCTTACCCACGAAAGGTGCCCATGTGGATATTTTATCCACTGAAGGTGGCCAATGGGTTGTTTTGGCCTCCAAAGATGCATCAACGTGATGTTTTTTCCACCGAATATGCCTAGCGACTCTCCAACAGACTGTTTTCTCGACCGAAGGTGTGCCAAATGGCTATTTTCCCACCAAAGGTGCCTAGCAACCATGCCAACGGGTTGTTTTCCACCACAGGTGCGCCAACGCACTGTTTTTTTCCATCAAATGTGCTAGCAATCGTGCCAATGGGTTGTTTTGCCCACCGAAGGTACTTAGCGACTATGCCAACGGGTGGTTTTGCCCATCAGAGGTTCCTAACTCGCTATTTTTCCCAAAAAAGATGTCTAACGACCTTTCCAACAGGCTGTTTTACACACCAAATGTGCCAAAAGGTTGTTTTTCCCACCGAGGGTGCCTAGCTATAATGCCAACGGGCTGTTTTGCCCACTCAAGTTACCCAACTGGCTATTTTTCCCACCAAGAGTTCGTAGCGAACGTGCCAACGGGCTGTTTTGCCAATCGAAGGTGACTAGAGGTCGTTTGAAGCGATTGTTTTGCCCACCCAAGGTGCCTAGCGACCATGCCAATAGGCAGTTTTGCCCACCGAAGGTGCCTAACAAGCTATTTTTCCACCCAAAAGGCCTAGCGGCAGTGCCAACGAGTTGTTTTACCCACTGAAGGTACCTAGCAACCATACAAACGGGTCTTTTTGCCTGCTGAGGCTGCCTAGTGACTGTGCCAATGGACTCTTTTCCCAACGAAGGTGTGCCAACGGGCTGTTTTTCCCACCGAAGGAGCCTAGCGACTGTGCCAACGGGCTGTTTTGCCAACCGAAGTTGCACAACGGGTTTTGTTTTTCCCATCGAAAGTGCCCAGCCACCATACCAACGGGTTGTTTTGTCCACGGAAGATGCCTAGTGACCATGCGAAAGGGTTGTTTTGCTCACTGAGGGTGCCTAGTGACCATGCCGATGGGCTAATTTGCCAACCGAAGGTCCCAACTGGCTTTTTTTCCCACCAAAGGTGCCTAGCGAACATACAAATGGGTTGTTTTGCCCACCGAAGGTGCCTAATGACCATGCAAATGGGTCGTTTTTCCTAGCAAAGGTGCCTAGCATCCTTGCCAATGGGCTGTTTTACCTACTGAAGGTCCTAAACGGGCTGTTTTTCCCACCAAGGGTGCTTAGCAACCATGCCAACGAGTTCTTTTGACCATCGAAGATGACTAGTGACTGTGCCAACGGGCTATTTTCCCACTGAAGGTGACTAGAAACTTTTCCAATGGGTTGTTTTTCCCACCGAAGGTTACTAGCAACCATTCCAATGGCATGTTTTCCCACCAAAGGTGCCTAGCGATTGTTCCAACGAGCTGTTTTTCCCAATAAGGGTGCCTAGCAACCGTGTCAACGAGTTGTTTTTCCCACTAAAGGTGACTAATGACCATTCCAAGGGGTTGTTTTCACACGGAAGGTGACTACTGATCATTCCAACGGGCTGTTTTGCCTACCGAAGGTGACTATAGACTGTGCGAATGGGTTATTTTCCCACAAAAGGTGGCTAACGATCGTGCCAATAGGCTGTTTTACCCACTAAAGGTACCCAACGAGCTGTTTTTCCCCCCAAAGGTGCCTAGCGATGGTACCAACTGGTTGTTTTGCCCACTAAAGGTGCACCAACAAACAGTTTTGCCCATTGATGGTGTTCCAATTGGCTATTTTTCCACTGATAATACCTAGTGACCGTGGCAACAAATGGTTTTCTCAACGGAAGGTGTGCCAACAGGCTGTTTTTTCCTACCGAAGATGCCTAGTGACCATGCCAACGTGAGGTTTTGCTGACCAAAGGTGCACCAACTTGCCTTTTTTTCCATCGAATGTGCCTAAATTCATGCCATCGAACTGTTTTGCCCAAAAAAGGTGTTCCAACAAGCTGCTTTTCCCATTAAAGATTCCTAACGACTGTACCATCGGGCTGTTTTGTTCACCAAAGGTGCCCAACAGGCTTTTTTTCCCACCAAAGGTGCCTAGCCACCCTACCAACTAGCTTTTTTGCCCAACAAAGGTGCCCAGCGACCATGCCAACTAGTTGTTTTGTCGACCGAGGGTGCCTAGCGACTGTGCCAATAGGTTGTTTTGCCAATCGAAGGTGGCCAACTGGCTATTTTTCCCACCAAAGGAGCCTAACAATTGTGCCAACGGCATTTTTGCCAATCGAAGGTGCCTACCGATCATGCCAATGGGTTGTTTTGCCCACCGAGGGTGCTTAGCCACCGTGCCAACAGGATCTTTGCTCACTGGCTGTTTTCCCACTAAAGGTGCCTAACGACCTTGCCAATGGGTTGTTTTACCCACCGATGGTGCCCAACAGGCTATTTTCCCACCAAAGGTGCCTAATGACCGTGCCAATGGGCTATTTTTCCCACCAAAGGTGCCCAATGGGTTGTTTTACACACCGAAGGTGCCTAGCGACCATGTCAATTAGTTGTTTGCTGACAGATGTTGCCTAGCACTGTGCCAATGAACTATTTTGCCCACCGAAGGTGTGCCAATGGGCTGTTTTTCCCAACGAAGGTGCTTAGCGACCTTGCTAACAGGCTGTTTCACCCATCGATGGGGCCCAGCAATTGTACCAAAGGGTTGTTTTGCCCACACAAGGTCCGTAGCAATCGTGCCAACGTGCTAATTTGCCCACCGAGGGAGCCTAACGACTGTGCCAACGGGCTATTTTGCCCACCGAATGTGCCTAACGACTATGCTAACGGGCTATTTTACCCATCGAAGGTGACTAACGACTGTCTCAACGGGCTGTTTTGCCCACCGAAGGTGCCTAATGAGCTGTTTTTCCATGGAAGGGGTCTAGCGGCCGTGCCAAAGGGTTATTTTGCCCACCAAAAATTCCTAATGACTGTGTCAGTGGGCTATTTTTCACAACAAGGTTGCCTAAAAAATCATGCCAATAGGTTGTTTTGCCCACCGAAGTACCTAAGGATCATGCCAACGAGTTGTTTTGCCCACTGAAGGGGCCTAGCAACCATGCCAAGGGGTTGTTTTACCCACCGAATGTGCCCAATGGGTTATTTTCCCACCAAAGGGGCTTAGCGACCATGCCAATGGGTTTTTTTCCCCCACAGAAGGTGCCTAGTGATTGTGCCAATGTGTTGTTTTACCCACCAAACGTGCCCAATGAGCTATTTTCCTGTCTAAGGGGAAAAGCAGTTATCCCAAAGGATTGTTTTGCCCACCAATAGTACCTAGCGATCATGCCATCGAGTAGTTTTACCCACTAAAGGCACCCAACAGGCTGTTTTTCCCATCGAAGGTGTGCCAACGGGCTATTTTGCCCACTGTAGCTGCAACAATACGCTGTTTGTCCACCAAATGTGCCTAACGACCTTGCTAACGGTCTGTTTTTCCTAGCAAAAGTGTGTCAAAGGGTTTTTTCCTACCGAAGGTGCCTAACGACTGTGTCAACAAGCTGTTTTGCCCACCGAAGGTGCCCAACGGGTTGTTTTTCCTACCAAAGCTACCTAGGCACCCTACCAATGGGCTTTTTTACCCACGGAAGGTGTGTAACGATCAAGCCAATAGGTTGTTTTGCCTACCCAAGGTGCCCAACTTGCTATTTTTCCCACCAAAGGTGCCTAACGATCATGCCAACGAGCTGTTTTACACATCGATTGTGCCCAACAAGTTGTTTTTCCTATAGAAGGTGCCTAGCGATTGTGCCAAGTAGTTGTTTTGTCGACCGAAGGTGCCCAATGGGCTGTTTTGCACACGGAAGGTGCCTAGCGACCATGTCAATGAAATATTTTGCCCACCGATGGTGCCTAGCGACTGTGCCAACGAACTATTTTGCCTACTGAAGGTGTGCCAACAGGTTCTTTCCCCCATTGAAGGTGCCTATTGACCATAAATTCTTTGAAACAACTTTTTTTTATTATTTAGGAATAATTTTACGTACAACTAAACTTTTCTAAAACTTACCTATCAACATAATTTTTAGTGAGTTGTTATCGTTGTGGTATTCTAGAATAATAGTAGTAATTTTCTTTAAATTTATTCACTTTTTTTTCTTTGAACACACAAACAAATATTAGCAAATTTTGAAAAGAACTTCAAATGGAAATGTCTCTCCGCAATTCGTAACCCAAGCTTTTAACATGAATAAGCCACCAGTGGTGCCTAGAAACCGTGCCAATGGGATATTTTGCTCATCGAGGGAGCCTAGCGACTATGCCAACTGGCTCTTTTTCCCACCGAATGTGCCTAGTGACCATGTCAATGGGCTGTTTTGCCCACCAAAGGCGCCCAATGAGCTGTTTTTCCCACCGAAGGGGCCTCGCGGTCATTCCAACAGGTTGTTTTGCCCACTGAAGGCACCTAACAACTATGTCAATGGGCTATTTTTCCAATCGAGGGTGCCTAGAAACCGTGCCAACAAGTTGTTTTGCCCATCAAAGTACCTAGCGACCATGCCAATGGGCTATTTTGCCCATCGAAGGGGCTTAGTGATCATGCAAACGGGGTGTTTTACATACTGAAGTTGCCCAATGGGCTGTTTTTCCCACCGAAGGGGCATAACGACCGTGCCAATGAGTTGTTTTGCCCACCAAAGGTTCGTCAAGACCATGTCAATGGGTTGTTTTGGTCATCGAAGGTTCCCAATGAGTTGTTTTTCCCATCTAAGGGGAACAACGATTGTGCCAAAGGGTTGTTTGGCCCACCGATAGTGCCTAATGACCGTGCAATCAGGCAATTTTACCCACCAAAGGTGCCCAATGGGCTATTTTGCCCACCGAAGGTGTGCCAACGGGTTGTTTTGCCCATCAAAGGTGCACCAACGTGCTTTTTTTTCCAACGAATGTGCCTAATGACCATGTCAATGGACTGTTTTGCCAACAAAGGTGTGCCAACGGGTTGTTTTTCCCATCGAAGGTGCCTAACAACTGTGCCAACGAACTGTCAAAATTACTCAATGAAGGTGCCTAACGGGCTCTTTTTCCCACCACAGGTGCCTAGGCACCCTACCAATGGGCTTTATCGTCGACCAAAGGTGCCTAGCGACTATGCCAATAGGTTGTTTTGCCCACCAAGGGTGCCTAGCGATGTACCAATGGGCTGTTTTACCCATCGAAGGTGACTAGCGACTGTTCCAACGTGCTATTTTCCCACCAAAGTGGACTAGCTTCTGTTCGAACATCCTATTTTTCCACCAAAGGTGCCTAGCAACGGCTCCAACAGGCTATTTTTCCCACCTAAGGTGCCTAGCGAACGTGTCAATGAGTTGTTTTGCCCACTGAAGGTGCCCAATGGGTTGTTTTGCACATCGAAGGTGCCTAGCGACCATGCCAAAGGGTTGTTTTACACACCAAAGGTGCCTACTGACCATGCCAAAGGGTTGTTTTTCCCACCAAATGGGCCAAGCAACTATGGAAATGGGTTGTTTTTCCCACCGAAGGTGCCTAGCCACCATGCCAATAATCTGTTTTGGCCACCAAAGATGCCCAATGTGCTGTTTGCATACCGAATGTGCCTAGCAACTAGGCCAACGGGTTGTTTTGCCCACTGATGGTGCCAAGTGACCATGCCAACGAAATGTTTTGTGTACTGAAGTTGTGCTAAGGGGCTATTTTTCCCACCGAGGGTGCCTAACGACTGTGCCAACAGGCTGTTTTACCCACCGATGGTGCCTAGCAATCGTGTCAACGGATTGTTTTGTCCACCGAGGGAGCCTAGCGACCACCTCATCGGGCTCTTTTTCCCACGTAATGTGCCTCACCACCTTGCCAACGGGCTATTTTACCCATCGAAGGTGCCTAGCGACCGCACCAACATGCTATTTTGCCCATTGAAGGTGCCCAATGAGTTGTTTTTCCCACCGAAGGGGCCTAACGGTCGTGCCAACGGGTTGAAGGTGCCTAACGACCATGCCAATGAGCTATTTTTCCCATAGAGGGTGTCTAGAAACTGTGCCAACAGGTTGTTTTGCCTACCGAAGTACCTAGCGACCATGCCAAAGGGCTATTTTGCCCATCGAAGGGGCCTAGCGACCATGCCAATGGGTTGTTTACCCATCAAAGTTGCCCAATGGGTTGTTTTTCCCATTGAAGGGGCCTAGCGGCCATGCCAACGGGTTGTTTTGACCACCAAAGGTGCCTAGTGACCGTGCCAATAGGCTGTTTTGCCCACTGAAGGTGCCTACTGAGTTGTTTTTCCTACCTAAGGGGAACAACAGCCGTGCCAAATGGTTCTTTTGCCCACCGATAGTGCCTAGCAAAAGTGCCATCAAATGGTTTTGCCCACCGAAGGTGTCAAACAGGATGTTTTGCCCACCAAAGGTGTGCCAACAGGTTGGTTTACCCACTAAAGATGCATCAACGCACTGCTTTTTCCACTGAATGTGCCTATCGACTGTGCCAACAGACTATTTTACCGACCGAAGGTGTGCCAACAGGCTGTTTTTCCTACCGAAGGAGCCTAGTGACCGTGCCAATGGGCTATTTTGCCACCGAAGGTGCACCAATGCACTATTTTCTTCCATCAAATGTGCCTAGCAACCATGCAAAAGGGCTGTTTTGCCCTCCAAACATACCTAGCAACTATGCCAACGGGTTCTTTTGCCCACCTAGGATGCCTAGCGACCACGTCAACGGGCTGTTTTGTCCAACAAAGGGGCCCAAATAGCTATTTTTTCCACCAAAGGTGTCGAGAGATTATGCCAATAAGTTGTTTTTACCACAAAAGGTCCCTAGCAACCATGACAACAGGTTGTTTTGCCCACTGATGGTGCCTAGCGACCATGCCAATTAACTGTTTTGCCCACCCACGGTGTTCCAACGGGTTGTTTTTTCCACCGAAGGTGCCTAGCGGCTGTACCAATGGAGTGTTTTGCCTACTGAAGGTGCCCAATGGGCTATTTTTCCCAAGGAAGGTGCCTAGCCACCGTGCTAACGGGCTGTTTTGTCCACCAAAGGTGCCTAGTGACCATACCAATGGGCTGTTTTACCCACTGAAGGGGCCTAGTGACCATTTGAAAGAGCTGTTTTGCCCGCCCAAGGTGCCTAGCGACCATTTGAACAAGGGCTATTTTGCCTACCAAAGTACCTAACAAATAGGCTATTTTGCCTACCGGGGGTGTCTACCGACTATGCCAAAGGGTAATTTTTCCCACTGAGGATGCCTAGCGACAGTGCTCACAGGCTGTTTTACCCACCGAAGGTACTCAACGGGTTGTTTGGTCCACTAATGGCACTTAGTGACCGTGTCAATGGGCTATTTTACCCACCAAAGGTGCCTAACGGGTTGTTTTTCCCACCAATGGTGCCTAGCCACTGTACCAATGGGTTGTTTTTCCCACCGAAGGTGTGTCAACGGACCGTTTTTCCACCAACATGCCTAGTGTCTGTGTAAACGGACTGTTTTGCCCACTGAAGGTGTGCCAATGGGCTGTTTTTCCCATTGAAGGTGCCTAGGGACCATGCCATTGGGTTGTTTTGCCCACTTAGGGTGCCTAGCCAACGTGCCAACGAGCTGTTTTGCCCACTGAAGGTATGCCAATAGGCCATTTTTTCCACCGAATGCTCCTAGTGACCGTGCCAACAGATAGTTTTGCCCACTGAAGGTGTGCCAACAAGCTATTTTTCCCACCGAAAGAGCCTAACGACCATGCCAACGGGATGTTTTGGCCACCAAAAGTGCCCCAACGCACTATTTTTTCCACCAAATGTGCCTAGCGACTGTGCAAACGGACTATTTTTCCCACAAAAATTATGCCAACAACCTGTGTTACCCATTAAAGGTTCCTAGCCACCGTGTCAATGAGCTGTTTGCCCACTGTAGGTACCTAACGACCATGCCAATGGGTCGTTTTGCCCGCTGAAGGTGCTTCATGAGCTACTTTTTGCACATAAGGGGAACAGTGATTGTGCCAAAGGGTTGTTTTGCCCACCGATAGTGCCTATCGACCATGCCATTGGTCTGTTTTACACACCGAAGGTGTCCAACGGGCTATTTTGCCCACTGAAGGTTTGCCACTAAAGATGTGCCAATGCAATGTTTTTTCCACCGAATGTGCCTAACGACCGTGCCAATGAACTATTTTGCCAACCGAAGGTGTGCCAAGCAACCATGCCAATGGGTTGTTCATCCCACCAATGGTGCACCAATGCACTATTTTTTTCCATCAAATGTGTCAGTAACCATGCCAACGGGCTGTTTTGCCCACCGAAGGTACCTAGAGACTATGCCAAAGGGTTGTTTTGCCCATCGATAGTGCCTAGCGATTGTGTCGTCGGGTTGTTTTACCCACTGAAGGTACCCAATGGGCTGTTTTGCCCACCGAAGGTTTGCCTACCGAAGATGAGCCAACATGATGTTTTTTCCACCGAATGTGCCTAGTGACTCTCCAACGGACTGTTTTCCCAATCGAACATGTGCCAAAGGGCTATTTTTTCCACCAAAGGTGCCTAGCAACCATGCCAACAGGTTGTTTTCCAACGAAGGTGCACCAACGCACTATTTTTCCCATCAAATGTACCAGCAACCATGACAATGGGTTGTTTTGCCCACCGAAGGTACCTAGCGACTATGCCATAGGGCGGTTTTGACCGGAGGCTCCCAACTAGCTTTCTTTCCCACAAAAGATGCCTAGTGACTTTAACAACGAGCTATTTTACACAGCAAAGGTGCCCAACGGGCTATTTTTCCCATTGAAGGTGCCTAGCGACTAGGCCAACAAGTTGTTTTTCTCAGCGAAGGTCCCCAACGGGCTATTTTCCAGCTGAAGGTACCTAGTGACTATGCCATCGGGTGGTTTTGCCCACCGGAGGCTCCCAACTAGCTTTTTTCCCACAAAAGATACCTAGCAACTTTGCCAATGAGCTATTTTACACACCAAAGGTGCCCAACGGTCTGTTTTTCCCATTGAAGGTGCCTAGCGACTGGGCCAATAGGCTATCTTGCTTAACTAAGGTGCCCAACGGGCTGTTTTTCCAATCGAAGGTGCCTACCCACTATGCCAACGGGTTGTTTTGCCCACTGAAGGTACCTAGGGACTATGCCAATAGGTTGTTTTACAAATATAGCTTGCGTAGCGATCGTGGTAACGACCTATTTTCCTTATTAAAGGTATGTCAATGGCGTTTTTTCCACCGAATGTGCCTAGTGACTATGCCAACAAACTGTTTTGCTCACGGAAGGTGTGCCAATGAGCTATTTTTCCCACTGAAGGTGCCTAGCAACCGTGTCAATGGGCTATTTTACCCACCGACGATGCCCAACGGGCTGTTTGGCCCACCAATGGCGCTTAGCGACCATGTCAACGGGCTGTTTTACCCACCAAAGGTGCCCAATAGGTTATTTTTCCCACCAACAGTGCCTAGCTACCGTACCAACGGGATGTTTTGCCTACCAAAGGTATGCCAACGGGCTATTTTCCCCACCGAAGGTAGGCAATGGATCGTTTTCACCGAACAGGGCCAGTGACCATGCAAACGTACTTTTTTGCCCATCTAAGGTATGCCAATGGGCTATTTTTTCCACCGAATGTGTAACACCCCATTACCCTAGGGTACGCACCGAGACGCCCGTAGGTCATTCCGATACATATCCTAAGATAAGGGAG
>JAOQMS010042384.1:0-13871 GCA_027563885.1 Erythroxylum longipes
TCACTTGTTCAAGCATCAAACTAAGCTCATTTCAAGCTTCATTCAAGCCTAGAAGCATCACATGAAAGTCCCTAACCCATTGCAACTTCAATCCAAAATAAAAAAACATGTGTGATGTTTAACCAATTCCCAAGTTCGTGGGAAATTCCCATTTTCCCATAGACGTGGGATTTGTTGGCAGAAACTTTCCCATCCAAATCCTTCCAAATTCCCAGCTTTTCCAACTTTAGTTTTCAGGTCAGTTTTGTATGACCATTATGACCTAAAAAATGATGGTTTTTGGGAATACCTACTTCTAAACAATTGTTCCTATATGTCTTAAGTTTCTAAGAAACCTAAGTTCATACAATTTGGTTTAGTATTCTGAAAGTTATACACAATTTACTACACACTATTCAGAAACAGAGACATAATCCGAAACTCAACTTCAAGACAATTTCAAAAGTCTTAGAGACAAAATTCAAACCCGATTTCTTCATGACAATTGTAGCCTCTCTATTTTAATATAAATTAACAATCATCCTATTTCATTATTATTTGAATATTAATTTTATTGCTATTTATCAATTGTCCTGCCACTTTGCATTTTTCCTAGTTCAAAATTTACCTAAAAATTAAGGAATTTTCTAAATTTCGCCAAAATTTCTAAATCAATTCCTATACACACTAATTCAATTTTCAATACATAAAAACCACAATTCATATCAAAAATCACATTTATAAATCAATTATACCTGGAAAAGTCAGTGAATGCATGTACAATTATTTTCATGTGCAAAATTTCAATATTCACATGTGTGTGTATGCTATATGATGCATGAGCATGAAATGTAATTTCTAACTTCTCAATAATCTCTCATATTTACTATTCTAGCCTCAACATGGGTAACAGGATGTTACAACTCTCCCCCTCTTAAAAGAAATTTCATCCTCGAAATTCTTACCTGATTGTTCGAATAGGTGGGGGTATTGTCTTCTCGTATGCTCCTCCGTTTTCGATGTTGCTTCCTCAGTCGACTGATTCCTCCAAAGGACTTTCACCAATGGAATGACTCAGTTCCTCAACTGCTTGATCTGAGATCCCATTATCTTGATCGACTCCTTAACATAGATTAAATTACTAGCAACCTCAATTTCTTGAGCCGGTATCACATATGTCAGATATGATCGGTATCTTCGGAGCATACTCACATGAAAAAGTAATTGAGACATCTTATTCGGTAAAGTTAACTTATAGGACAAAGGTCATATCCTCTCAATGATCTCATAGGGACCAATGTACCTAGGGCTCAACTTGCCCTTTTTACTGAATCTCAATACTCCTCTCCAAGGTGACACTCTATGAAATACTCTTGTCTCCCACAATGTATTCCATGTCCCTTCGATGTTGATCCACATAACTCTTCTATCTATCTTAGGCCGCTTTAATTTGGTTTCGGATCAACTTCACCTTGTCTACTATATCTTGTATCAACTCGGGGCCTTCAACCATTCTCAAGCCCTCTTCATCCCAATATAGTGGCAACCGACATTTTCTGCCATACAGTGCCTTATATGGTGCCATCTTGATACTACTGTGATAGTGGTTGTTATAAGCAAACTCTACCAGTTCTATATATTGATCCCAAGCTCCTTGAAACTCCAATAGACATGCTCTAAGCATGTCCTCAATAGTCTTGATTGTGCTCTCACTCTGTTTATCTGTTTGAGGATGAAACGCAGTACTGAAGTTCAACTTAGTACCCATAGCAAACTGTAAGCTCTTTCAGAATCTCGAAGTAAACCTAGTATCCTTGTCTGATACAATGGACACTAGAACCCCATGCAATCTAACCACTTCATTCACATATCTTCTGGCCAACTGATCTACTGAGTTATTCTCTCTCACTGGTAGGAAATGGGCCGACTTAGTCAATCGATCCACTACAACCCATATAGCATCATTCTACCTCAAATTTCTAGGCAATCCCATAATGAAGTCCACGGTAATTCATTCCCATTTCCATTCCAGAATAGGCAACGAATGTAGCTTCCCTACTGGAGCCTAATGTTCAGCCTTAACCTGCTGGCATGTCATACACTTAGAAACATACTCCGCTACTTGCTTCTTCATTCCAGGCCACAAGAAATGCTGCTTCCGTGTGTTATGCATCTTGGTAGTACCAGGATGCATAACATAGGCAGCCATATGAGCTTCCTCTATAATTTCTTTTCTCAAATCCTCTACATTAGGCACACATAGCCTGTGCTTCAACCATAGTGTCTCATCTCTCAATTCAAACTCAGAATCTGGATTCATCTTAACTTCCTCTATAAGCTTCACCATATTGGGATCTTTATTCTGAACTCTTCTAATTCTATCTTGCAACATCGGCCTAATCTTCAATGTAGCAATTAATGCCTCAGCTTGCTCCAGATTTAAATCCACATTCAGAGCTCTCAAATGAATCAAATTTGGTAACCTCGATAATTGAATCTGAGCTATACTAGTACTAGACTTTTTGCTCAAAGCATCAGCCACCACATTAGCTTTCCCTGGGTGGTACTCAATTGTGCAGTCATAATCTTTCAACAGCTCAATCCATCTCCTCTGCCTCATATTCAACTCCTTCTGACTCAGAAAATACCTCAAGCTTTTATGATCTGTATAAATCTGGAATATCTACCCATGTAGATAGTGTCTTCATATCTTTAGAGCAAAGACAACTGCAGTAAGCTCTAAATCATGTACTGGATAGTTAATCTCGTGAGACCTTAACTGTCTCGATGCATAGGCGATCACCTTATCATACTGCATCAATACACATCCCAAACCTTGATACGAAGCATCACTATTCACCATAATCCTTCGATCCCTGATGGAATAGTCAACACCGGTGCTACAGTCAACCGATGCTTCAGCTCCTTAAAACTCTTATGACATTCCTCATTTCATCTGAATACTACATTCTTCCTTAGAAGTTTTGTCAGAGGGGCTGAGATCAAGTAAAACCCCTTGACAAACCTCTGGTAATACCCAGCCAATCCTATAAAGCTTTAGATTTCTGACACTTTCCTCGCAGCTTCCCAATTCATCACTGCCTCTATCTTCTTTGGATGTACATGTATGCCTTCTCCAGTCACTATATGCCCCCAAAACACTACTTAATCTAGCCAAAATTCACAATTACTGAATTTGGCATACAGCTGTTTCTCCCTCATAATCTGTAGAGCCACTCTCAGATGCTTGGCATGCTCTTCTCTATTCTTTGAATACACCAAAACTTCATCAATGAACATAATCACAAACCTATCCAGGTAGGGCTGAAACACCTTATTCATCAAGGCCATAAATGCTGTCGGGCATTAGTAAACCCAAACGACATTACTAGAAACTCGAAGTGCCCATACCTGCTCTTGAATGCACGCTTCGGTACATCAGCCTTAGTTATCTTCAGCTGATAGTATCCTGATCTCAAATCCAGCTTAGTGAATACTTGAGCTCCCTATAACTGACCAATAAAATCATCAATTCTAGGTAACGGGTACTTGTTCTTCACTGTCACCCAATTTAGTTGCCTATAATCGATTCATAACCTCTAAGTCCCATCTTTCTTCTTTACAAACAACACTGGAGCTCCCCAATGCGAAACACTAGGTCTAATAAAACCCTTTTTCCAGCAACTCCTGTAACTGAGCCTTCAACTCCTTTAGTTGCTTAGGTTCCATCCTCTATGGAGGGATGGATATAGGAGTTGCACTCGGAACTAAATCAATTTTGAACTCCATCTCCCGATTTGGAGGTAAACCAGATAGCTCGGTCGGAAACACATCCCAGAATTCTTTAACCAAGGAGATGTCCTGCACATTCTGCTCAGCTCTAGTATCAATGACATGGTCCAGATAGGGCCCACATCCTCCTTGCGTCAACCTTAATGCACTCACAAATGATATCAACCTGGCTGGCACTGCTTGAATAATTCCTCTGAAAATCGCTCTCGACAGACCAGGAGATTCTAATACCACCTCCTTGGTATAAAAATTCATGACAACCCTATGAGCAGTGAGCCAATCCATACCTATGATAATGTCTATCTCTCTCAGCTGTAGTATAATCAAGTCTGCCTCCAAAACTACTTGATCAATCTATATCAAACATCTCTTACAGACCTCCCCCATAACTGTAGTACTGCCTATTAGTGTACTTAACTTTAGTCCGTACTGTAATAACTCTCTATCACAATGCAGCCTAGATGCCAGATGTGGTGCTATAAATGAATGCGTAGATCTAGGATCTAGCAATGCAAATGCTTCATAATCATAAATAAGTAGTGCACCTGCAATAACATCCAGAGAGTCCTGAGCCTCTTGCCTAGTCATGGCATAGACTCGGGCCTGAGTCTGCACCTCAGTCCTGACAGAAGGACTCCCTGTGCTCACTCTGCCTCTACCACAACTTCTCTATCCAGTTCCACTACCTCTACTCTGCTGAATAGTAGCTTCACTCCCCGATCTGCCACTCATACCAGTCTGAGTTCCCATAACAGAAGGACAATCTGTAATCTGGTGGTCAAAGGAGCCACATCTAAGGCAACCTCCAGTCAATCTCTAGCACTCACCACTGTGCCTCTTCCGACAATGCTCACAGAGGGGTAACTGACTTTGCACTATCCCTCTTCCACTGCTAGTCTGCGCAAAACCACCCCTCTGTCTAAATCCTGACTGTCTTGATCCAGCTGGTGGTCTGAATGCTCTGTTCTGGTGTTTACTGAATCTTCTGCCAAAACTACCCTAAATCTCACTAGACCTCTTCAATTTGGATCCTTGCCCAGATTCTGCTTATCCCTGTCTCAGTAGCTACTCAATTCTGATTGAAGCAGCTCTCAACTCATTGAAACTATTCAGATTGGAGAGCGTCAGCCTTATTCTGATCTCTATGTTCAGCCCATCCTAAAACATCCTACAGTTGTCTTCTTTAGTAAGAATCAGGGCAGTAGCATATCCCGTTAACTAAAGGCATCGACCACTACATTTGCCTTGCCTGGGTAGTATTCAATCAACAATTCATAATTCTTAAGCAACTCTAACCACCTTCTCTGCCTCAAATTTAACTCTTTCTTGCTCAATAAGTACTTGAGACTTTTATGATCTGTAAAAATCATCGTATGGACTCCATACAAATAATGTCTCCAAATTTTTAGGGCAAAAATTATTACTACTAATTCTAGATCATAGGTTAGGTAATTCAATTCATAAGGCTTTAACTGCCACGAGGCATAAACTATTACCTAGTCTCCTTACATCAACACATAACCCAAACCTTTTCTTGAAGCATCACTATAAACTGTATAGCCCTCATCTTCCATGGGCAAGGTTAGAATTGTAGCACTTGTCCATCTGTGCTTAAGATCCTCTCCACTGGAACATGCACTGAAACTTGTGGCACTTAGCCCACAGCATGCACGAAAGCCTGAGCAAAGGCTTGAAAGAAACGCGGATCCATAGGGTTTACTTGGGGTATAAAAGGAGGAGGCGGTGACACTTCATGTTATACACTAGGTGCCTTAGAATCATGAGCAGAGTATGTCCTCGTATTTTTGGGACACGAGATTCATCCGTACTTCCTTGGAGAGAGCGAGATCAAGTCATATCTCCTTGAGTTCTCTTTTGAGGCGGTATACTCACTCCTTTAATTCAAAACCATTTAAAATATGTAGTTGATGTTTCATGTCATGTTTAAACTCGCATGTGTGCATGTAAAACCTTATTAAACTATGCTTCATGTGAAACAATTTCAAATCATGTGAAATAATAAAAAAACAATGCATATTGTTCTTTTAAAACAGTGCATGCTCATTTCATGCTTTAAACTTACCCATTTCATGCCTAGGATACTAAACCTAGACGCTCTGATACCAAAAGAAGTTAGACTCTATTTTGGAGTCTAACTCGTTCTCTGATACTAATAGATGTTAGGCCCCGTTTTTGGAGTCTAACTCAAGAGTCATGAAACGTGTGCACAACACTCTGTAGACTTCTTATAATGAAACCTCATTAGTCAACATAGGTTCATCTTCATTCTTATAACATCCCACAATTCCATAATTAAGCACTTGATATACGACAATCCATTCTTATGTTCATATCCTTAATTGTCACCCTAAACATATCACTCATTTTATCTCTTATTTCCACAACAAACTATGTACATTTCAAGCTCCAGTTAAGCCTAAATGTATCATAGGAAAGCATTGATAAGCTCACAACTTATAAATGTACATGATTTGGGAAAAATAGTATAACTTTCATTATGGGTGTCGGATCAAGATCATTCAAGTAGGGTTTCGAATAGGAATTTGAGTTCTACAACTTCTGTGAAGACCTCGAAGAGAGATTTTACGGTCTAGAGGGTCAAAATTTTCACAATTTTATAACTGTCCCAAGAATGTCTGCTTAGTGGACATATGTCCCTCCAAATAGACATGAATTGAGTTGAAACACTGGAATTCCGGAGAAGATCCGCCTAGCGGACATCAAGTCTGCCCAACGGACATTTACGAGTCAAATTCTAGATTTCTAACTCCTACAAGTTACCTATGATCCCTCTTATGCATATTTATCATTTCTAACTTATTTTCCTCATCATTTTCACCTCCATTCCAATTCAATATCATTTATAACCAAATCATAATCTATGATTGATCATCAACCCACAAACATAACATTCAAACTTACGCACATTCATCATAAATTTTTGTATACGATGACACAAATACAACATCAACCATGTTAATACCTTCTTCAATAATTCAACACACATTTAACTCCCTTTATCACCTTCATTTCATCTCTAACTTATTACACTAATTCTTCCCATTTCAAAACACCATAGAAATCATTTTCTATTAACTTAAGTAAAGAAATGGCTGTAATGTGTCCAGCATACACCCTATGTAACTTCACTAACTTAGAAAAAAGCATATCTCTCAACTCCGATCTCTAAAAATTACGCACTTTATATCATTGGAAAGATAAAAGGACAAACTACAACTTCCAAGAAGACAAATTTGCCTAAATTAGCCTAGATTAATACAGTTTTTCCCCTGAAGTCGGAACACAGATTTTACTCCTGTGAATGCTTAAAAATGCAATGCGAAAACTTGGAAAGTCATGAGCAAAATATAAATATATTTCATGAACATCAAAAGGAAAGAGTTTTACAAAGCTTTAATTGGCATTTCAAGCCACAAATACATCGTTGGTCTCATAATCCAAAAATACAAAATATACATGAACCAGTTACTTGAAATGTAGCTAAAGCCTTATGTTTTCATAAACTAACTTAACTACAAAAATATGTAGACTTAGAGTGATGCCTTGACTCTCTATCACTTGATCTCTTGCTCGTCAACTGAAGATGGGAAGGAATGGAGGTGAGCTTAAAAGATCGTGGGTAACAAGTTTATAGTGGGGAAACAAGTAAAACCATTGAAAATATTCATTTCCATAGTAAATTTCATTGAATCCATAAAACATATATTTCTCAAATTCTCAAGCTTGTCAAACAATTCATAAACAACATAAGTTATATATTTCTCAACTTGTCAAACAATTATAAACACATAAGCAATCATAATGGTTTGGGTGGTCCATAAACAGAATGGAACATCACAATCCCACATAATGGTTTTGTATAGTCCATAAACAGAATGGACCTCTTTGGGGGTAGTCCATAAACATGAGGGAGTCTGTAAAGGAGCTCTATGCCACTAGCAGGCAGGTAGGAGAAGCCTTTAACAGAGTCAACGTGCACGTGACATAACAGAATGGACAACCACAAACCCACACAAACATGAATTTCATATCTTGTAAACATCTTGCCCAAAAGGCACATTTTGAAAACATGATTTCCATAAGCATGATATTTTTCAAATACAATTTCCATCATCATTTCACAAATAATCATCAAGATCCATGTACCAAACATGTAGCAATTTCTTAAATCATTTAAGAAGCAATAAATGCAACATTTATAAAGCAATTGAAATCATTTAACTTTATTGATTTGGAAAATTTCTCATGGCTCATTAACTCAATTATAAACAAGTAACCCACCTTGATTCCTTGCTTAAAAATTCCTCTCCTCTTGCTCCTCTTACCTCTCTTGATTCCCTTTAACATTAGCAAAAACCCAATTCAATAAGAATACAAATTGAGAACCTAAAAAGCACATTCACTAAAAATTGATTCTAGAATACTTAAACCCATGCATTTCCTAAGCTTCATGAACCAAAACCCTAAAAAAAATCCAAAGGATTAAAAATGGGCTTACCTTGAATCTTCACCAAACAAAGAGATGTTTGGTTCAAATGGAAGCTCTTCTCTTCCTCTTTCTTTCTCTCCTTGAGCAGCCTCAAAATCACTCTTGAAGGCTAAGAAACGATGAAACCTAGCTATTTCTTCTTTCTTCTCTCTAATGGCCGAAACTCTCTTCCCTCTTTTTCGTTTTTCACTTCATTCTCTCCTTTAATTCATGTTTTTCTCCACCTTAAGTGCAAGACTACACTTTCTTCTTCCTATTTTACCCTTAATGAGTGCTAAAAATCATCTTTGCCCTTCCTTTTATACTTCATGATCTCTAAACTTAAGTGACATGCCACAAAATTGCCCTTGTACATTCTTACTACTTTAATCTAATTAACCAATGTAATAAAATCCTAATAACACTAAAATAAATAATTAACTCCAAAAATAATTCTATCATGACCTCATAATTTATTTAAATCATGATTAACTTAACAAAAAAATTCAGGGGCCAACATTCAATAACATTTGCTTTAGATCATAATATAACATATCAGAACATAATATATACTTGCTTCACATTTATAAGTATCTGGACAGAATCAAAATCACAAAACAAAACTTTAAAGTATCTAAGCAAATCTTGTTTATATCATATCAACATTTAGTTGTATCAGAACTGAACTTAACTTATATCAAATCAAAATTTATCTTATTTCAGAATTGGACATATATCAGAATACTAATAAGTTAGCCTTCCAATCCTATTTTTTTAAGAAGTGGGTGACAGGACCAGAATAAGAGATACCTATTGGTATCACAGAATAGGAGAGACTTATGTCTCTATACTGAAGTGTCAATATCAGGAGAGACTTATGTCTTAGACACCGAAGTGTCATTATCAGGAGACACCGAATTATCAATATCTGGAGCGACTTATGTCTCAGACACCAAAGTGTCATTATCAGGAGACACCAAAGTGTCGACACCTTAAATGTGTCCAGGAGCAGCTGCAGACCCTTCTAGACATACTTATTTACCCACGACTAAGACTTGACAGTTTTAAATCAATCCATTTCAGATTTCACAATCACAAGCAAAATATGTTATGTATTTATTGCACTTTCCTGAAATTGAACATATACGTGTGCACATCTAACTAATCATACCTTACAAACATAAACATTTGTAATAATGTACCATTAAAGGCATTATGTATTTCCCATTCCATATCATAACACAAAGTTCCAATTTGTAACCAATGATATTCAATTTGCATCATATAAAACTTTTGAAACACATTGGTATTTATAAGAACACATTCATCTTTAAACACAACATTCTTTTCAACATTTGACATTTTATTAATTAACCTCACATTCTTTAAGTAATTATCTCCATTAATAAACCCTAACTCAGTTACCTTTTACTCAATTAATCCAACATCATCTAGGTTCATTTTTAATCTCAATTAGGTTTAATTAAACCATTGTTAAAAAGCCCTAACCTTATATATCTTAACAATTGCACAAAACCAAGTTTTTCACCTTCCTAACGTTTTTCCAGATTTTCTCAGAACTGGTTTCAGGTCAAGTTTTGTATGGCCATTTTGACATATAAAATGAGGTTTTTGGGCAATAAGTTCTTTTAAACAATTGTTCATCTATGTCTTAGTTTCGATAGCATGAACAAGCAGACCATTTGGGCTTCTAAATCATGGGATATAAGCAAAACATCACAAGCTACTCCAAAACAGGGCAGAATCAGGTCACCTTTTTTGATATCAATTTCCAAGGTCATAAAGCCAGAATTAATTTAGAATCTCTTCTAGATAATTTATCTCTAGGTCTTAGGTTTCATATAAAGCTAAAAGCACCCAATTTGGGGATCTTTATGCTAAGTTATGACTCAAACAACGCGACTGACTCAAACAAACCCTAGACAAAATTCCACTACACAATGTTCTCTTGTCATCTCCAATTCTATCCAAGATAACACCAAAATAACAACAAAGCAACATCCTAGCAATAATTACACATCCAAATGAATCTTTATATCCATTCGATCATACGCAAATACAGAAATCAACTAAGTGAAATCCCAAACCTTAAAATTGGCAAAGTAATTCTTCTTATGCTTTTTCTTCCCTTTATCTTTGGTTTTGCTTGAATCACTAAGTGAAAAATGATGGGATGAAGAAGGTAAAATGGAGAGGATAAAAACATGAATTTAAGCTATCAAATTTTTGTGCATCTCCCTTCTCCATATGCCTTTTCATGAACTTTCTAGTCTTAGACTCATGTTTCAATCTCATTGCTCCATATGTCACAATCCTATTAGACCATATGTTACAATCTCATTGGACCACATGTTACAATTCTATTGGACCATGTATTGAAATGATATTGGACCATGTGTTACAATTCTATTGGACTATGTGTTATAATTCTTTTAGACCATGTGTTATGATTCCATTGGACATACATCTTTCAATCTCATTAGTCCATATGTCACAATCCTATTGGACCATACGTTACAATCCCGTTAGACCACATGTTACAATTATATTGGACCATGTGTTATAATGCTATTCGAACATGTGTTACAATTCTATTATACCAATCATTATAATTCTAATGGATCATGTGTTAGTATTCCATTGGATACACATGCTTTAATCTTCTTGGTCCATGGGTGGACTTTAGGAAAATTGCATATTGATCATGCTTCTTCCTTTAATTCCCACATTTTCCTATGATCTTATCAATTAATTCATTCTTCTTTGTCTTAATTTTCTAATGACATAAATTTCATGCAATTTGGTTAATTATATTGGGAGTTATACCCTAAAAGCCACAGGCTATTTGAAATAAGGACAGCAACTAGAACTAAACTTTAAACCAGAATTCAAAAATCTTAGAGGTAGAATCAGATTTGGGTTACTTCATGAAAGTTGTAGAAAAATGTATCTAGTTTCATTTTAATTTAAAATCATCCCATTTTTATGTCTACAGGTCAAGATATATCTGAACTAACAAAGTCTGTTCGGTAGTTAAACCAGAATTAGCATATAACCATCATTTTTCCATCATTCAATTCTCATCATCTTAACACATATTCCGTACTAATTCAATTATCATATAACTTATATTAATAAAAGCTATCAATATCAACATCATAACACATAATTCATGCCAATTCAATTATCATCAAACCTATATTAATACATGCTGTCGAGTTTAGAATTCCCTTAAATGTTTAATTTCGAATTCCAACTTCAAATAACAAGCCAATCATACATATATTGCCATAAATATGTAACATTTCATCTAGGATATATTTTGGGGCCTTACATAAAGGATCTCCAAAGGTCTATTTCAGGCATTAAGCTCACCTATCATAAGCCTAAGTTGGGCGAGCAAGATAGAGTTGCCTGGCATCCTGTTTCCTTAACAAGTATGAGCAAGTCTCCTTATTATCAAGCCTGGTGGAAGGACTAGTAGGAAGGGGATAGGGAATAAGTCGATATAGTAAGTAGGTTAAAAAATTTCTCTTTGCTTTGTAGCCTAGGTGGATGGGAAAGCACCGATCTCAATCCCCCTACCTCAGATTTAGGGAAACACATCTGTTGATCCTTCGAACTGCTAAAGTGGCTAGTTGCTCAAGTGGTTAGTCTGCGATCCCTTGCAAGTTTAAAAGCATTGTCCAACCTTAATTATTCTAGAAGGAACCATTTTAAGGACAATTTGTGCTTTTCCCGCTTCATATGGTTTTTAGACCGCTCGTAGAAAAACCTCTGAAACTGGTGACCTTGACAGAAAAATACTCAACAATAGGCTAGTAGTTGGTCGAGCTAAAGAAATCACTCTAGTAGTTGGGATGGATTCACGCGTGGCTTTATTATGAATTACCTTACGAGCTTAGCTCTGAGGGTGAAGTAGTTGAAAGAATCTCCGCTGCCTAATCCGATCACGCTAGCAATCCAGAATAACTGGAGGCTCAAAAGGTTAGGCCAAGTGGATTGATCTGTTTAGTCCTCACTAAATCCTAACCTAGTCTTAGCACTCACGTGAGGGGATCTTTCAAACGCTCAGTGGGCAAAAAGGACATATTCTAGGGAGTGAGACTAATCACCTCATGTTGGAGATCCCATGGTAAATCTACCCTCTATGATCGCTAAATTCACTTAAACACAAGAACATTGTTATACTGATTTTTTAACCATGCATACATTTATTGTGTACCAATATGCCACCAATTTTCTCTTTTACAAAATAAGTGGTTAAGTGCTTGAGACTTCTCTATAGAGGGTTGACTGACAAAAAATAGATCTTGTCTTAGGGCTTAAACTGACGACCTTGATTGATAGCTTGAAATTATCGTTTAATAGCTATAATACATCTTTACATTTACATGGTAATCGAAAAGAAAACACACAATTTCCTTTAACCATTACATGTTTAATCATCTTTAACTAAAAACACCTTCCAAAAGTACTTTTTCTTCTATCTGTTGGCCTTGGTCCTTGCAGATGTTCCCTGTACCTCAGTCTTATGACTTGGACCTACACGGATTAACACTTGTGCTAAGCTTGAAAGCTTAGTGGGGAAATACTTAGTTTGGATGATCACTTACAATAGTCATCTGCTAGTACACACATTCAAAAATATCACAACTCATAAACCATAAATTCACATTCATGAACCAAACATTGATATTCAATTATCATATAAACAATGATGGAATACTTAAGCAAAGTACATAATGCCAATATGCTTAAACATATTATCCATATACAAAAAATGCACATTTTTAAGCAAAATATTGATATTCAATGCTCATTGATACAAATTGTCAATATAATTGCACATCATTACAACCAAAATAAATGTTCATTAACACCAATTATTCATATTGACAGGTTGTATTTTTTATTTATGACTGTTAAGTTTCTTTTTTGTGTTAAGCCTGCAAATTTTCTGTGGGTGTGGATAACTGGTGCCGTGGATATCTAAAGATATCGAACTGTGGATACCTGAAGGTATCGAACTGTGGACACCGGTGGTGGTGGGCCCCAAATTTTATTATTATTATTAGGCATGATTTAAATTATTTTGAGGTCTTAATAGATTTATTATTTTGAAGCAACTAGCATGCCAATGTTGGGAGGATTTATTGCTTGAATTGATGAAATTAAAGTATAAATGTAGTAAGAATGAGGGGCAATCTTGGTAGATCACTTAAGTCTAAAGGTTATAAGGCATAAGTAGAAGGGCATAAGGGTCATCTTACAATCATTAAGAGTGTGAGTTAGAAGAAGAAGTAATTGTGGTCTTGTGTTAGAAGAGAGTGTCATGAGTGTGAGAAGAGAGGGAGAAGAAGAGAAAAAGAGAAAAGCTAGGGTTATGGAAATGTTGAAGAGTTTGAAGAATTTGGAGCTTAAATAAGTAAATATATGATTTACCTCTTCTTCATTGTTAGATGAAGTATAATTAGTATTAGTTAGAAGTGAAATGAAGTTGAATGTGGGTAGAGAGTTGTTAATGAATGATGTATGGAAATGCTTTAATCTTTTGGGGTTAATGATC
>JAOQMS010042385.1:0-13864 GCA_027563885.1 Erythroxylum longipes
GAAAAACAAGTTTCCAACAAGGTGCCATTTGGGCAAACTATTTTCGATTCATGAATTACATGTTATGTGGGTTTGGTATAATCCATTCAAGAATGTCACATGCACGTTAACCAAGAAAAGGCTTCTCCCGCCTACCTGCAAGTGGCACAGAGCTCCTTTATGGACTCCCTCATGTTTACGTCTACGTAAGACCACTTTATGGAATTGCGATAGTACGTCAAGTTTTACGATTACACAGGACTACTAACTAGAAATGTGTAGTTTGTCATGTTCATGGATTTACCCAAACCATTTTGATGTGCTTATGTGCTTTTGAAATGTTGGCAAGCTTGATGCATACATGATTTACAATTGCTCATGAATTGTTTGATAAAGTGAGATTTTTAAGAAATAAGTGTTTGGTGATTTTTTTCATGCGAAATTATTATGGTTTCCAAAATGTATAATGGTAATGAGATTTGAAAATGGTTTTTGCTTGTTTCTCGATTATAAATTTGTTATCCACGAGCTTTAAGCTCACCCCCATTCTCCTCCCCTATTCAGGTGATGAGCAAGAAATTGAGTAAGTCAAAAGTTATGGCATCACTCCGAATTGGCATACTTTTGTATTTTTGAGTTAGATTTTTGGGAATTCAAGGCTTTAGCCGCATTTCAAGTTCTACTAGTTCAAATGTATTTTGTATTATTGGTTTTCGAACTCAACTGGTGTATTATGACTTGAAATGCCATTAAAGCTTTGTAAAACTTATGTCTTTTGTTATAAATGAAATATGTGTTTGGATTTGTCTATGATTTTTCTTATTTTCGTAAAGTATTCCGATTATGGAAATAAGATTAAGTTTTTAAGAACTTGGTTGTGGTTTTTAAGTTGACATGTGGTAAGATAGGAAATTTTGGGTTATGGGTTCTGCCCTAGGGGTTTTCGCTGCGGTGAAGCCAAGAGTTCGCCGCGGCGAGACAAAATGGTCTCCGCAGCGAAGATAAAATTTCAGGCTTGCCGCGGCAACGTTCAATCACTCGCCGTGGCATAAAATTCCTAAAGGTTCCACGGGATTTTCCAATATGTTTGCCGCGGCGAAACCGCAGTTCGTCGCGGCGAAGCACGCTTTTGCTTCCGAAGGATTTTTCTTTTAAATTTCCAAATTCTAAGCCTTCCTCCACGCCCAAGCTTCATGATCCCATGGCCGATGTTGGGTTCCGAAAACGGCGTCTAACACCTTATCCAAATGAATTTGTTCCCAGTGAACCAGAAGCACCTGATGTTGATATTCCAGGTTCCAATAGTCCCCAATATGACATAGAAGAATTAGTCTCAAACCTTGCAAGACCTTCTTAGATCTTTGACTCTATCTTTTAGGATGCTCAAGATCTTAATGATGATACTTACAGTGCTAATGAAGATGAGCTCAGTCCTAGTAAATGAATTCTAACAGTTCAAGTAATCTATACTCTCCGTCTAATTTGCAATCATGGCATGAACCAATGATCGCAGTTTCCTTTATGATAAGTTTTAATATTTTTAAATCTCGATATTTCTGCAAGCGCGTGAGTCGTTCACGTAGTACCTAAAGTGTCGATCCTATAAGGAGGGTTAATCTAATCCTAAAATCTAAGGTTGGAGACTATTAAACAGATCTTTAACAGACAATGAAATTAAACACGAGAACTAAATAAATAAACCAAACCAAATCAAATAACAAAACAATAATTGACAATTAACACTTAACGAAATAATCAATCAAAAATGATTAATAGTTTCAACTTAAAAAATAATAACAATTAATAGAGATTGACTAATTTATTGAACAACGATCGCACACCCTAGAATTTAACCTAATGAGTTAACTAAAAGAGAGAAAGGAAAAATTATCTATCTTTAATGATAGCGTAACCAATTATGATTTATCGAATTAATAGTTCTAGATGATCCTAGGGTCAATTACTCTCTCTCAAGTTATAATTGAACCTTAAAGCATAAATCCTAATCAGATTATGGGAAGTTGTAATCTCTCAATTAACAACTGATCCAAAACCTAACCAGTTATTAAGTTCTTTAACTAACAATTGGAAACCTATATGTGATCTCTCTATAAAAGATTTACCAACCTGATTAAATTCTGAATCTATTAAATTAATTAACTTTTGTTAGCCTAATTTAATCATTTTTTATCGATTCACCCTCTCAGTTTATTATCGAGATATGAAGTGCATAATTAAACCACAATTAATTCAATAAACACATAAAACAATCATATTTCATTAAATCAAAAATAATATTCCAAAGGTGAGTATAAAACATCAATCACAATTCAATTCTATCATCAAACTATATATCCCAATTCTATAATCAAATAAAACTGAAATACATAGGAAATAGAACTCGAATGGACAATGAGAGGCCGCGACTTGGAAAGCTTCTTATTTCAGGAAACACGTCAAATTTGCGTCGTCTTCCTCTTCTCTCTTCCTTCATCTCTTTCTCGATCTCTTAAAGTTCTCTCCTTTAGGGTTTCATCGTGGTGGCTGATTAAAAGCTCCCTTTTTTTGTTCTTAGTTTGTCTTTAAGGTTGAACTAGGGTTTTTCCGGGGTCCAAAAGGTCCAAACAATCCCTCGAAACGCGAACTTTGGAAGTGGTTGCACATCTGCCCGATACAGACCACGATCTAATCGTGGCTTATATCAGGCCTTTCTGTCAAGATTGTGCATTATCAAGCCACGATCGTGGCCATTAGTTTGGCCCTAATGTCTTCCGAAACTCCTTTGTTCTTCGATATTGACCCTAAAACACTAGCAAACACATCAAGGTACCTCATAAAAATAATGTTTAAGCTTAAAAGCTTGTACTAACCCCTAAAACACTTAAAAACACAAATAATTAACAAACTAACACAATTCTAACCTAAACATATACTAAATGATTGAATTAATAGCTAAACACATATTAAACTATGCCTTAAAACATGATGCAATTTACACTTATCAATATCCCACACTTAAACTTTTATTGTCCTCAAGCAAAAAAAATAAAAAACAACAAACAACACAAAGCATAAAACACAAAACACACAATGCAACAAATGAGGCAATGGCTTCAACTTCATGAAATAATTTAACTTTAAACACCATCATTCAAGTTATTCAAAACTATTAACATACGAAATCCGTGTCTAAGCAATTTGGACTTAATACACAAACTAATTAAAATTTTAATGTTAAGTCTATTCACCCCTATCACTTGCACACACATATTGATAATCATTCAGTCAAAACAAAAGTGTAGCTAATCCTCAGTAGGTTTTCATGAAAAATCAAGCTACTAACAAGTTTGGTAGGTTTTAATTTGAAAACATTCTTTTTTGTTGATTTTTCTTTAAAAACATAAACCTAGTCTTTTACGTGGAGGCAAACATTTGTGATGAATGTCGATCTGGTTACTCAACTAAGTTATGTTGTTATTAAGCTGCTTGATTGGAATGTCATTATAGCCTTTTTACACGAAGGCTACAGTTGTGTTGTGTGTCGATCTGGTTACTCAGCTACATCACATTCTCAACTAGCTACTAACTCTATTCATAACCCAAAGGCCAGCGGAATAGTTATTTAAGTTAAAATTTATACAACTCTTTTTAAAAAAAAAATTTGCCTACCTTATTGCTTTAGCTAATCATTCTCATGAAAATGTACTAATAATGCCACTTATTTGATTGGACTAAAATTATAAATGAGTATGGTAAATTCCTAGGGTAAACGGACTAACATCGTATCCTAATTAAATCGCATATTTAACCCTAAGTAACTTAGATTGCTAATTTCACAAGCTAGTAAATCTTCACAACCTAAAAGGCTATGTTTAAGGCTAAATCTATCCCATTAAGCTCTAGCCATTGACGCATTCACACAATTCACATCATGCAACCTAGACAAACTATCATACAAAATGCAAAATTCTTACTCAAGGTAAAAACACACAACCCTTCACACACTTAAACAACACATTATCCTCAATGTGAGAAAGGTACACAAACACACCCGGGGGAAATAAACACAATATATGAAAAACATAAGAAAAAAATACTATCAAAAATGAAAAAAAGGTTAGAACATGAAACTGCCATGTTGACTGAGGTGTCGATGGTGATGGAGACGGAGATCACTTGTGCTTGATGCCCATGATTACTGCCCTATCTTATACTTGCTTCAAAAAAGAGTAAGAGATTTAGCAATTCAAAACATTCCAAATTATTAAGAACTTATTTTGAAATTTAAAACAAATCTGACTACACAATAATTTAAATCTAACTACTAAACGTGCTAATTTATCATCATCAGCTTAACCTTAATCCTTTAAAACTCAGTCAGGATCAATTATAAGCAGCTTGCTTCCACCCTTCTTGTTCAACATCAGTTTTATAGCCTATGAGTAGGCTAAAAATTGCAAAATGATCAGAAGGACAATATTAATAAAGTTGAGAAAACTAATTAAGCTCAGTAATGTCCTTTTTTCTGACAAACTGTTAATGAAATAGGGAATAAAAAAATTCCCTAAATCTTCCATCGAATCCAATAGTTTATCCTGTAAGAAGGTGAGTTTCTCTCTTTCTTTGGTAATCACCATCGTCTCCTCTGCTTCTTCCGCTTCATGACTAGAGACTTTCATAGCTTCTTCAAACTCGATGTCTATTGTCATCTGTTCTTCATCCTTTTATTCTTCAGAAGATTGAACACATCAATTATCCTAAATGACATACTCTTCTTCGGATTCTTTAATATATCATTCATGTTAAATGTCACTTGTTCATCATTAATCTGAAGGATAAGGTGCTTTTCGTGGACATCTACTAAATATTTTTCAATGTTCACATATGGTATATTAAGAACTAGTGAATAAAAGGGAGGGTTAGCATTCTTTTCTTCACCCTCTTTCCTCGTCTTTTGTTCTTCAATAAGGTGGGGTTCAACTTGGTGTTCCACTAGTTCTTTTAGCTCTTCCCCATTCTTAAGTGTGATAGCCTCATATTGCTTTCATTGATGTAATTCCATATTTCTCAAAGAGTCTTCCATACTTCTCTTACAAAATTCATAGGAAAGTTATCTTACTTGAATCTTTAGATTGTGAATAGAAGTGAAATGATTTTCTGTTACTTACTCAATTTTCTCTTCTGGTCTCTTCTGGCCCTCTTCCATATCTGTGAGCTTATCCAGGATCTTATTCAATTTAAAATCCTATGAACTGGACTCATCTCCTTAATTTCTAATAGGTCTTTATGTCTTAAGTGAGTCCTTATATCATTGGACCAATAGAAATTGGGTAGTTCTGCCACCTCGGAGTGTACGAGCTCATATAAGGATGATGATTTTCCTAACCAAATTGGGGCTCATTGAAATCTACAAGATTCCTTTTCTCCTTATAATACACATCCTCCATGATCTTTCTTTTATCTCTTTTTAGCATTCAACTCTTTAGATGTCTCATTCTCACTTTAAGAAGTTTTAATGTGTCTCTAATTACACCCCAATTTTTTTAATTTAAAAGCAAAAGACCTTATACTAAAGAATTAAATTAATCACCTCCCCAGTAACAGCGCCAAAAACTTGATCGCAGTTTTCTATATGATAAGTTTTAATTTTTTTTTAACCTTCATAATACCATAAGCACACAAATCGTTTGTGTAGTACCTAATGTGTCGATCCCATAAGGAGGGTTAATCTAATCCTAAAATCTAAGGCTAAATACCATTCACAATAATTTAATGAACAAAACTAAGGCAAGAAATTATTCAATCACACAATTAATTCTCAATAATCAAATTCAAAAATATAAACGAGATAAAAATTTGCACAACAAAATCAAGAATCAACCTAGGAACTACCAATTGAGAGGTTTTAATCCAATATTAATGTAAACCTAATTGATTATGAAATTACCAAATTACCAGGTCTAGACGATCCTAGGGTGGAATACTCTCTCTCAAGTTATAATCTTTAACTCTAATTGACAAACCCTAATTAGATTATGGAATTGTAATCTCTAGATTCCCAATTGAACCAAGACCTAAATTAGTTCTAAAATTGTCCAATAACCTACCGAAAACCTATGCACGATCTCTCGTTACACAAATTTACTAGATTGATTTAATTTTTAATCTATCAAACTACCTAACTGGCCCAATTTGATGATTTTTACTCAGTTCACCCTCTCAGTTTATTACCAAATTATTAAAAATAGAAACTGAATCAAAATAACTCAATAAAACATGAACAATCAACTTCCATTAATATTGAAGACAAAATCCCGAAGGTAAGTATAGACATAACTCAATGTTCAACAAATCCTATTATCAACAATTATCTCAATTATATGCATCAATAAAATTAAAAATACATTGGAAAATACGATTGGAACGAAATGGCAGAGGCAGCAATGGTGGAAAACCTCCTGTTCTGGGAAGTACTTTGCATGGCTTCTTCTCCGTGTCTCTCTTCCTTCGATCCTTTCTTAATCTATAGATAAAGCTCTCTCTAGGGTTCAAAATTTGGCTTATACAAAAGCTCCCTTTTTCTATTTTTATTGTTCTATTTCTGTTCATTTGTGTTTAGGGTTGAACTAAGGTTTTTCTGGGGTCTGAAAGGTCAAAAAATCCCTCAAAATGTGAAGTTTGGAAGTGGTTGCGCATCTGCTCGATGTAGGCCACGACCGTGGCCCTGCAGACCACGATTATGGCCTACGTTAGGCCTTTCTGTCACGATTGTTGGCCGTTGTTTTGGCCCGAATGTCTTTCAAAACTCCTCCATTCTTTGATATTGACCTTAAAACACTGGCAAACACATCAAGGTACCTCATAAACATAATATTTAAGCTCAAAATCTTGTACTAACACCTAAAACACTTAAGACATAAGTGATTGACAAACTAAAAAAATTCTAACCTAAACACATACTAAATGATTGAATTAATAGCTAAACAAATATCAAAATATTCCCTAAAACATGATGTTATTAACACTTATCAACCAATCTGTGACACCTAGTGCATCAGATGTCTCCATTATGGGACTCGTCCTTTTAGGAGTTTGCTTTTACTTTTGAGTTTTTTTATGAAAGAGAATCTTTGTGGCCCACAAACCACTATGCAAGATTCTTTCTTATCATCATATTGTTTGCATTTTAAAAAGTTGTTTGCTTTTTCAAAGTAGCTTTGTTAAAGATGTGAAGAATGTACTTTAAAGTTACTTTCTTTTTTAAAGTTGTAATGAGTATGTTTCTAAGGATTTTTCACTTTTATGCCATTGCTTCTCCTATAAAAGCAAGGTTTCTCCTTCGTTATAAGTAGGTCTTAAATGGTTGAAGAGTTTAACGAATTTTAGTTTGAGTTTTTTCTATTATCTCTAAGTTCTCCCTCTCCTAAAACTTTAAGTCTTAAGTGCATATTACTATTTGTCATTATACAAAGACAATTATGCTCTACACTCGCCTCTTCTGAGGATCTTGTGTATTAGAAAATCTACGCAAACATTCTATAACTGCATAAAACAATTCCAATAAGAGATTAAAGTTTAACGGGGAAAGAGTGTAGGTATTGTTATGACTATTGTTTCAAAAGGGGAAGAAGAGTTGTGAAGAGTGTAAGGTTCCTATGAGGAAAGATGAGAGTTGTGTGCCCATGGAGAGAAGGGTTTTGTTATCTCATTCATCATACCTGGAACTTACCAATAGTCACAAGGTTCCTATGTTGTTCTACAATAGTCTACCAGACACTACAGTAGCCTACTTTTCGACTTGGGTTAGTTGATGGTTTGCCCAAAGGTATTGTTTTAGCTATTGGTTGTCATACTTTCCCTGTGTGCCCTTCGAGGTCCCCAGTGTGATATCAGAGCCATCTTTCGTGTCTTGGCCGGCAATAACATTGTCTTTTGATAAAAGTGAGTAGGAAGAGAGCCTATAAGATATGGAAACACTACCAAACGACCCTATTCATTTATCTTCAACTTTGCCTATGTCTAGTTTACCTTCTAGTGTAAAGCATGTTTTGTCTAATCGTATAGCAAATTTAATAGAAATTACTCGTGTTCTTATAGAAAACTGTGTTTGGTAGTGTTTCCATATCTTATAGGCTCTCTCCCTACTCACTCTTATCAAGAGACAATGCTACCACCAGCCAAGACCTGAAAGATGGCTCTGATACCACACTGGGCACCTCGAAGGGCACATAGAGAAAGTACAATAACCTACTAGCTAAAGCAACACCTTTAAGAGGACCATTGACTAAAGCTACTATAGTATCTGGTAGACTATTGTGGAACAACATGGGAACCTTGTGACTATCGGTAAGTTCTAGGAATGATGGATGAGACAACAAAGCCCTTCTTTCTAAGTGCACACAACTCTTATCTTTCCTCTTAGGAATCTTATACTCCTTACAACTCTTCTTCCCATTTTGAAACAATAGTCGCAATAATACCTACACTCTTTCCCTGTTAAACTCTAATCTTATATCATAATTGTTTTATGCAGTCATAGATTGTCTTCTTAGACTTTCTGATACACAAGATCCTCAAAAGAGGTGAGTGTAGAGCATACTTATCTTTGTATGATGACATATAGTAACATACACTCAAGACTTAAGTTTATACCACACCGTTCCAATCTGGAACTCTGGATGATTTCCTTGACTTTTGGGTGAGATGTAGAAAAAATAGTATGTATACTTCTTATCTATAACGATCATGAGAATATATACTTTAAAGACTCAACAAAGGTAAAGAAGACTCACAAACACGATTTTGTACAGGAAATTAAGTATTTTCTACTAAATTTTCTATATGATTAGACAAAGCATGCTTTACACTAGAAGGCAAACTAGACATATAGATAAAATTGAAGATAAATGAACAGGGTCATTGGGTAGTGTTTCCATATCTTATAGGCTCTCTCCCTACTCACTCTTATCAAGAGACAATGTTATCGCTGGCCAAGATATGAAAGATGGCTTTGATACCACACTGTTTAGTACGTTCCAAGAATTGCTAGAGAAAACATTGATCAATTTTTTTAGATCAATGGGATTTCTTCTTAAAGAATTTAACAAACTTTCTTTTTGTTCCATCTTTTCTCACTGTTGGAATACTATACTGAATCATATGCACAGTTTACTCATCCATATCCTCTTTGGAAAAATGCTAACTTTTTCATAAGTCTACCTTTCGAAAAGAATGAGGATATGTTAGCCATCATCGGGGACATTTTGTATGGGATGTTGACCCATCTATCTATAAACCTAACTATGAAGTCTGTCTCAACCCTGAGTCAGACAAAATCAATTTTATGATAAACTTCAATTACATCATTTTACTAAACCTTTAATAACTTCATTCTACGTTGAGCTTTCAAAGGGATAAAATAAAGAAAAAAATAATTTGATTTCCCAATTTTGATGTTAGGTGTACATTGGTTATCAAAATTTTATTTTTTTCAAATTAACTTTAAATTAATTTAAAGTTTCTTGTTAGATTTTAAACTCAACTCACTAGTGTGTGGTGCATACTTTATCTATGTGATATAAGTTTACTAATAAGAATATTTCAATATTTTTATGAGCAAAATTGGCAAACACCATTTTTATTCTATCATCCCTTTTTCAACTTTCTCCTATAGCTTTGTTTTCAAGCTTCTCATCTTTCTCTTAACACTCTTTCGAGCTTGTTAGCTTCCTCTCTCTTTTTACCATTAAACATATTTTTCTCTCTCTCTTTACTATCCACCGTCTTCCTCTCATTAAACAAAGGAAGCTTTATATGGGTTTTACAGGTGATAAAGCCATTTATTCTATTATAGCTATTACACTCATTTAAATTTGAGTTTAAGTGTGATGATTGATCTTTTTATAACAATGTATGTATAGTTACTATTCTCACTCTATCTTATAAATTTATATAAAGTTGTTGTAGGCTAGTTATAATGTTTGTATTGCCTTTGCCTCTTCATAATTTTTGTAGGTTGATTATAATATTTGTAATGCCTCTACTTAAATTAATTTAACTTGGTTGTATTGAATCATTGAAGTTGTTTTATGAAGAGGTAGATACACTATTGTTTGATATTTGATTAGTATATGGTGAGTTTTCTAGATCAGTTGGAAGAAGTCACAGTGAAAAGTAATATAATGAGCAAGTTCTTTATTAATGTGAAATTCAAAGTCATTAGTGAACTTCTTGAAGATTTTATGGATGCCCTAATTATGAAATAACTTAATTATTAATAATAAACTGGTTCCTATTGATAATAAATAAACTTTGTTGCATTGTTGTAAGAAGAGGATATAATTTTTTTCAGATGGGTAAATGAATATTTTGGTGAAAAGGTGAAATAAATTATAAATAAATTGAGAGCTGAGAATAAAAGGTTGAAACCAAGAAATCAAAGGTGGTAGCTACATGGATAATATGCATGAGCTATATGAAGAATTGGTAAAAGTAAAAGTGACATTGAAATATCCATATGTCTGAGGCAAGAAGACTGCAAAGACGGATAATTTATAGAGTATGTATTATAATATTTGTAGTTATTTGTAGCTCTATTTATTGAAAAGTGAAAAATATGAATTTCATAAACTTTGGAGTTACACCATGGTAATTTATTAGGAGTATTCTGTTTAATTAAAATTTCTTGTATATAGTATAGACTAGTATATTATCAACTTTCCTAATTATTTAAGCTTAAGAAATGAGAGAGTTAATGCAAAACTTCTTTTGTATATACAATATGCAAGAAGATAATGTTTGTATGGTCATAGGATTTGCCTATTGAGTTCCATTAATTATCCATTCTTTGAGTAATAAAAAGGGAAGAAGAGAAAAGAGAAAATAGTAACTATAAGATTTCTAACATTGACATCAAACTTTACTAAACACTAGTGAGTCATCCAAAAGAGATTATTATCATCATGCATGATCTTAGTCATATATGAAAGACCAATTTCAATAATAAATAATTGTAATAACAACTTCTATTTAAGCAAATTCATCTTAAAGTTGAAAGCTAATTTCAATAATAAGCACGTATCATTTAACCAACTCCAAAATATGACAAGTAATTTGATAATTAAGTCTAATGCCAAAGAACTTCTATTAAAACAATTTGTTAGAAACAAAACTTAAGCTTGTCATGGCCTAGGGAGAAATGTGTAAGCATAATATCTTACCATCACAATCTGAGAGCTGTTGATAATCTACTTGTCATTTTATGAGTTGCTACTCAGCGTTCAAGTGGATATAATGCTAAGTTTTACAACAATGTAGCTTCTTCAGGCAGTTGTACCTTCTATCTTCACCACTTCTTCTTCAGTCATTTCTTCCTGTCAAAATTGCATGCTCTTCACTTCATTACTCTTACCAGCTTACTAGTTATATCCGTTATCTTGGGACCATCTATCTCCTTTGTAACTTACTTAGTGTACCTCCCTCTCTGAGTGTCTTTACTTGTTAGCTCTTCCTTTTGCCCATAATTCATTCACCATTATGTAATTTTAGATGTTTTGCCACCTTTGATTCAGTCCTCCACCACATTACTCAATTCTACCAACACTTTTCATCCTCCTCCTCCTCCTAAAGATCATGCTTCCACTCCAGTTCCTCTTGTAGCTTTAGAAACCTTTGTAGCTACAATTCCCCCTATCATGCACATTTGGGTTCAGGTTGCTATAAACCATGATCTTAAAGCCAAACTATCCTTCTGCCCTCCTAATCCCAATTTGGACCTCCATGTTATATCCCCATCATTCTCCATTCTTTAGGATGGAGTTCAGAAATGAAAATCGACAATTGTTGGCTTCTTCCTTGATAAGAAAATGCCTTTCCCAGTGATGAAAACCTAGGTTCTCAATAACTGGAAGCAATTTGGTCTCCTTGGCAAGATTTTGAACAAGATGACATATTTTTCTTTAGGTTCAACTCTCTTAAATCTGTATCAAATGTAACTAAAGCAAGACCCTAGAATGTTGCTAACAAATCATTTCTAATTTATCCTTGAGACATGGAGTTAAATTTAAGGAAATTAGACAAACCAACATTCATTTATGGATTTGTATCATGATATTCCACTTGAATATTGGATAACTAAAGGCCTAAGCTACCTATCAAGCTCCATTGGTAGTCCTCTATGCCTTGATCAAGCAACAACTGAAACTAGAAGAATAAACTTTACTAAGATTTTTTTTGCTATTAATACACTAGCATACCTACCTGAGGAAGTGATAAGTAGCAATTACAACATATTTTGCACCCCTATTTTATATTATTTACATAGCACATTTGAGTTAGATTATTGTAATTTCTTATTAATAATTCAAGTTATTTAATTTCATATTTATTTCTAAAAGGGGTTTATATTGTACTAAATATTTTCTTATAGGCTTGGTGTACTTAAGGAAAGTAATTTAGAAGAAAATCTAGCCATTAGCCCAAAAGGAAGGCCCAAAATAAGCAAACAACCTAATAGAATAAGCAAAAAAGTAGCAACAAAATTCTAGCTATAGCCCAACAAAAAACTAGCCTAAAATGTAGAAGAAGAAGCAATAAAATGTAGTAACCAAAACAGAGCAAAACGTAACAATAGAAGAAATAGATCAAAATGCAAAAATGAAAGAACAATGTAGCAGTCAAGTAAAAAAAAGTGCAATAACAGAGTTCAGGAGTAAGACAAAAACGCAGAGGATCAAAAAACAACACAGAAGCAGTAATACAAATAAAAGGACAAAATGACATAGCAAAGGGATAGTCCAAAACACAACAGCTGGATAAATTGCAAAATGACATAGCCAAAAGAAAAGAACCCAAAAGGACACAGTAGAAGAAAATCCTAATACATAAAACATAAAAATCAGAAGCAAAAAAATGTAGTGAACAACCCATAAAAAATGGGAGACTAACCCACCAAACGTCTCCATCTCAAAAACCCATCTCCAAATCAATTTGAAATGTAGAAGACAAGAGGAAATCTCTAGAATAAACAGAAGCCTATTATAGATCCAGTTACGTGTGGTGTTTAGGTATCGTTTCTAAGGCTATAAAAACGATAAAGTAGTGGAGGAGAAGATGAACAAACAGTTACATGAAGAAGGGGCTGATATGAGAGATTTGGCACTTTTCCAAGGCAGCTTGAAGCTAGGAATCATTCCAAAGAGTGATTAGGGGTGATAAGAAACCAATTCTCACTTGTTTTGAGTTGGTGTGTGACCAGTGGAGAAAGAAATTAAATACCTTTAGGGCTGGTCTGAGGTTTATGAAATTAGAGTATTTCTTGAAACCTTTATTCCCTTTATTTATGACTTCCTATGCTTAGTTGATTATAATTGTTAATTTTAGTTTTGAGATGCACTTTGATATTTAGATTATTAATTTTCTGAATTAATTGACTTATTATTGATTTAATTTAATACTTATACAATGTATGAATTCTTTGATTTCTGATTCATGTTCTTTGTATGATTAGAGACGTCCTTGATTATTTGAACATGATTCTTAAAACATTAATTCATAATGCGTTGTATGAGCTAGAATTTATTTGTTCTTTGAATAAATTATTAGTGTTTAGGTGTATCTCTTAATTTATAATGTGCTTTGACTTGGGATTGAGCTATTCGTTTCTAAAAATTTAAAGGAGGCAAGTAGGAGCTAGTTAGTTAGTTTTCTAATCTTAACCTATTAAATATGTAACACCCCACTCCCGCTGGACCCGAACTCGATATCGATGGTGATATTCGAATCCGTTCCCCGCGAGGGTGGCGTGCCATATCACTTAACACTTACAAGTAGGTATGCATTTTTTTTTGGGAACCATAAACATAAAGAACAGAAATTCGTTAACCAA
>JAOQMS010042386.1:0-13863 GCA_027563885.1 Erythroxylum longipes
CTGTGTAATATGGTTTGTAATAACTCTGACAATGTTTTCCAAATGAATGTAATGAAAGTTAAAGTTTGTGATATGATTTTGTTATTTGAAAGAGCTGGATAAAGATATGTGTATGTGCATGTTTAGTTTAACGAGTGTGCCAATGATTTTTAGTCTTAGAATAGCACGTAAAAGTGGAAAGATTGCAAGGGAAAAACACAGACGAAAGGAATCGTCTGTGAATACGTCACCATATAAAAGAAGGGAAAAATATAGAGGAAGAGTATCGTCTGTACTGACGTCAGAACACAGACAAAAGGATGAATGAAGAGTAAATGGATCATCTGTGAGGACATAAGAATATAGAGGATAGAATACAGACGATAAGGGGTCAACACAAAGGATAAAAAGTCAACTACAGAGGATAGAACATAGAGGGTAGATTATAGTCCAAGGTTTAGAAGAAGGAGTTAAGAAGGAAGTGATATTAGTTGAAGAGGATTCGTCTGTGTTACTGTTCACAGACAAAGGAGTTAAGAGGTTATGTTGGTTGAGGGATTCGTCTATGTTACTGTTCACAGACTTCGTCTGTGGTACTGTTCACAGACGAAAGGATTCGTCTATGTCACTATTCATAAGTCCTTCTGTGTTTGGTTCTTCTATGCTCTCCTATACCTATCTTCTGTCCCATTGTTGACCCCTCAGACGATAGAATTGAACTCGGATGTCTTCATGGAAGTGGTAGATTTTGGAATTCTCTTTCGAACCATATAAAGAACAACTTATTCCGATTCCTCTAGAGAAAGTTATGGCAATCGGAAAACATCATCTGAGTCACAGACTTCGTCTGTGTTACTATTCACAGACTTCGTCTGTGTTATATTCATGCTATCGTCTGGGTTACTGTTCACGGATATTGTCTGTCCCATTTTTGACCCTCCAAAATATATAGTTGGCCTTCGAGGTCTTCATGAAAGTTATAGTTCTTGACATTCTCTTTCAAATTAGCCAAAGAAACCCTGATTTGGATGTCTATAGCAAAAGTTATGCCGGTAACCCTGAAGTACGTATATGTAAAGTGGGGACTCGCCAACGCTGTTTTTTGAGATTCTTTAGGTTGAAATGAATAAATGGATAGTCGAAGAGTGATGCTGAATTAAGAAGGAGTGTTGTTGAAGGCAAGTATGAGTAATGAATACGCATAATAAGTATGCGACAGTGGTGATATCGGAGAAAAGAAGATAAAACGATAATGATTAAGGTGTGCTCTTTGGGAGATAAGCATCACGTATTAGGTTATGCTGCATGCAAGTTAGACTTCGGAAATGGGGTCTAACACTTTTGGTATCAGAGCAAGCACGAGTTAGACTCCGGAGACGGGGTCTAACATAGGCACTCCATCGCTTAAGACAGCTGCCTTTGCAGCTGTCTTCTTCCATTTATTCAACAAAAGCCGCATGCGACACTGATTTCGGTGGAGCAATTATGGACATGGAGTCCCTCTATGTGAGAGGGACCCATATCAAACAAATCTCCCCCTCCTGATTACATGGAGGGCTCTATCAAGCCTGCTATTGATCGATAATACTCGAACTTACCTTTTGGTAGAATCTTGGTTAACATGTCCGATCCATTTTCATCTATATGGATATTTTATAATTGTAATTGTTTCGTCTCTATCACATCTCTGATCCAGTGATATCTCACATCAATGTGTTTTGATCGCGAGTGAAAAGAGGCATTCTTACTAAGGTGAATAGCGCTCTGACTGTCACAAAACAGCTGATACTGTTCTTGCTTGATAACAAGTTCATTAAAGAACTTCTTCATCCATAACAACTCCTTACAAGCTTCCGTTGCTGCAATAAACTCCGTTTCAATTGTAGAAAGTGCAACACACTTCTGTAACTTTGATTGCTATGCCACAGCTCCCTCTGCAAAAGTAATCAAGTAACCTGCTATAGACTTTCTCGAGTCAACATCTCTAGCCATATTTGCATCTGCGTAACTAGTTAACACAGGTTCTGCTCATCCAAAACATAAGCATATTTTGGATGACCCCTCGAAGATACCTGAGAATCCACTTGACTACAGCTCAATGTTCCTTTCCAGGATTTGAAAGGAAACGACTCACAATTCTAACTGCATGAGCAATATCTGGCCGTATACAAACCATGACATACATCAAACTTCCAACTGTTGAAGCATATGGAACTCTGGACATTTCTTCCTTCTCTTCATCTGTAGAAGGGCATTCTCTAGAACTCAATTTAAAGTGATTAGCAAGAGTACAACTAACCTCTTTAGCTTTGTCCAGTTTGAATCTCTGAAGTACTTTATCAATGTACTTCTCTTGTGACAACCATAGTTTCTTGGCGCTTCTGTCTCTGATAATCTGCATGCCAAGAATCTGCTTTGCTGATCCCAAGTCTTTCATGGCAAAAGACTTATCCAGCTGTTTCTTCAGATTGTTGATTCTGGAAACATTCTTACCAACAATCAACATATCATCCACATAGAGCAATAAAATAATGAAATCATCATCAGAGAATTTCTTCACAAATACACAGTGATCTGAAGTAGTCTTCTTGTAGCCTTGCTCCCTCATAACAGACGCGAACTTCTTATACCACTGTTTTGGTACCTGTTTTAGACCATATAAACTCTTCTTTAGTCTACAAACATAATCTTCTTTTCCCTTTTTCTGAAACTCACTGGCTGCTCCATGTATATCTCTTCTTCCAAATCCCCATGTAGGAAGGCAGTTTTGACATCTATTTGTTCAATCTCTAGATTAAAACTTGCGACTAGCCCTAGCACTGTACGTGTTAGCTCCAAAAAAATTTTCTTGATGAATAAGTATGTTTAACATCAATTATAAGATCTTTATGAAAGTTGTGGAGTTAATTATTATGTTAATGTAGAAAGATTATATGATATGGGCTGATTGAATTAAAGTGTTAAGGTTATAAGTATGTTCAAAGGTAATTTTGGCAAGACAATTAAGGATAAAGAACATAAGACATATAAGAAGGGGCAAAATGGGAAACCAAAGGAGAGGAAGGGCATTTTTGGAAGGACAAGACCAACATGTGGTCTTAAATTTAAGAGAAGGAGAAAACGTGATTTGGGACATTCTAGAGGAAGCTAGATGCGTGGATGAGAAAAAAGAGAAGAGAGAGAAGCACAAAAAGAATGAAAGAGAGAAAGAAGAGAAAACAAGCTAGGGTTTCAACTTTTTAAGCCTTCAAGAGGGATTTTGAGGTTGTTCAAGAAGGGAAAGAGGTAGAGGAAGAGAAGAGCTTCCATTTGAGCCAAAGATCTCTTTACTTGGTGAAGAATCAAGGAAATTAAGAAAGACAAAAGAAGCAAGGGATCAAGAGAGGCAAGAGGAATAAGAGAAGAAGCATTTTTGAGCAAGCCTCTAAGCAAGGAAATCAAGGTGGGTACATGTTTATAATAGAGTAAATAAGCCACTACTGTTTTCTTTAAATGAAAGAAGTTACTGATTTCAATTGCATCATAAGTGCTGCATTCATTGTTTTTGAATGATTTGTGAAATCTGCTATCTGTTTACTACATGAATTGTGTGATGATTTATAAAAAGACTTTGCAAGTGATTTTTGAAAAGATACATGTTTATGAAATCATGTTTTCGGAAAGGGTTTCCAAAATATTTCATGTTTATAAAAAGCAAGAATTTCAAAAAGTGCCATTTTGGGCAACAAATTTACAAGTTATGAATTACATGTTATGTGGGTTTGTGGTGGTCCCTTAAGCTCCGTCACGTACACGTTGACCAAGTTAAAGGCTTCTCCCGCCTGCCCGCTAGTGGTATGAAACTCCTTCATGGACTCCCATAAGTTCACGACTACACAAGACCGTTATGTGGAAATGTGTAGTACGTTCTATTTTGGATCCACCTGAACCATTCTGATGTGCTTATGTGCTTATGTGCTCATGTTATGTTAGCAAGTTTAATGCATTCATGTTTTGTAACTTGTGTATTTTGGTTGAAAGCCTAAGAAACATCTGTTTTCATAAATTCAATGAAAATTTTCTACGATAAGAAAAATGTTTCTCAAAAGTTTTGCTTATTCATTTGTTATAAACTATTACCCACGAGCTTTCAAGCTCACTCCCTTTTTACCCCATCTTCAGGTGATAGCTAAGAGATCAAGTGATCAAGAGCTTAAGGGAAATTCTCCAAATTGGCTTAGTTTGTATTTTGAGTTAGTTTTGGGAATGCACAATGTTATAGTTGTATACCAAGTATTTTGTTTAAGGATTGTTGTAATTTGAGATTTTGAGACAATGTTGTAATATGGCTTAGAATACCATCAAAGAATTGTAAAAACTTTATTCTTTTGATGTTAATGAAATATGAATGATGTATAGATGAAGTGGGTTGAAATTAGATATACGTGAAGAAGTTATCAACTTGAGTTGATGATTTTGGAGCATGAGTTGCTGATACATATATATGTAGATAGATGTATATACCTAAGTGAGATTTATGGAAAGGCAAGATAGGAATTATGATTAATCAAATGTAGTTAGATGTGATGAGACAAATAAGTTGAGACTTGAGAGTTTAATGAAGTAAATTTGGTAACTGAATGGTTAAGCTCAGGACATTCCAAGTTTACGAGACGCAAAATTTCAAGTCTTCCTTAAGGGTAAAAATTGCGTTATAACTTTAGGGAAAAATCTGGTTTGATCTAGGTTAAATTAGACCAAGTGGTCTTCTAGAAAGTTGTAGGTCTTTCTTTTAACTTTCTAACGATATATATAGTATTGAAATTTTTGGACCTTTGGATCGAGCGTTATGGTCCTTAGAAAGGGAAATGCTTAGGAGTATAAAGATGTATCGTTTGTAAAGACGCATCGTCTGTAATGACCTCATATCGTCTGTGATGACGTCATTACGTCTATAAGGATGCATCGTCTGTAAAGATGCATCACCTATAGAGTTGGATTGTCTGTAAAGATGCTTTGTCTTAAGAGTCGCATTGTCTTAAGACTTTGCTTCGTCTTAAGTTGACCCCGCATCATCTTAAGACTTTGCTTCATCTTAAGTTGACCCTACATCGTCCTAAGACTTTGCTTCGTCTTAAGTTGACCCCGCATCATCTTAGGTCTTTGCTTAATCTTAAGTTGACCCTACTTCATCTTAAGACTTTTGCTTCGTCTGACTCTAATTCGTCTGCTTTTTGTTTTGTCTACTTTTTGCTTCGTCTGCTTTTTGTTTCGTCTTCCTTCTGCTTCATCTGCCCTTTCCGTTTTGTCTGCTTTTCTCTTCGTCTGCTTTTCGCTTTGTCTGCTTTCTGTTTCGTCTACCTTTATGCTTTGTCTGCTTTCCACTTCGTCTGTTTTCTGCTTCGTCTGCTTTCCGCTTCGTCTGCTTCTGCTTCATCTGCCTTTGTGCTTCGTCTACTTTCCGCTTCATCTGCTTTCCGCTTCGTCTGCTTTTCGCTTCGTCTGCTTTTTACTTCGTCTTCTTTTCAATTCGTCAGCGTTTTACTTCGTCTACCTTATTATTTCGTCTGCGTTTTGTTTTGTCTACTTTTTGGCTTCGTCTGCTTTCTGCCTATGTGACCTAAACTTCTCCTTTTATACTCTATTCATTTGATGCTATCGTCTGTTCCATTTTAGACCCTTCAGACGATAAAATTCGTCTTCAAGGTCTTCATAAAAGTTGTAGATCTTGAAGTCCTCTTTCGAACTCTCTAAGAATGACTCTGATATGAAATCTCTAGAGCAAGTTATGCTTTCTATCCCGAAATAGGTTCAATATGATTGAGGTCAAAACCCTGTTTGATTCTTTCAGCCATAACTTCGTTATCCGACCTCCAAATGAGATGAATCCTATGTCTAGATCAACTAGAGGCATAAAGCTATCAAATGATCTAGAGGAATAGAATTTTTAACCCAGCCTCTAAGATGCTCAATATCTGGATGGAAGTTGAGCATAGAATGTTTGCTCCAATATAAGAAAGATTTGAAAGATAGGGCCTGACACTACGGTATTAGAAATGAGGATTAAACGAGGATGACCAATGAGGGTTAATGGGAATAACCAAGCATGGTAACAAGAATAAGTATACGGTGTATGACTTTGAATGTTTGGGCTCCGGAGTCGGTGCCCAATAGTTATGGTATCACAGCACGAAGAGGAATCAATGATGGTTAAGGAGACTTCGAGGGAATAAGTTCAGTGATTATGATTTCGCAAGAGTTGGGTTCTGAAAATGGTGCCCAACATTTATGGTATCTGAGCAAGAGTTGGGTTTCGAAAACGGGGCCCAACAGATGTGGTATCAGAGCTCACGTTTTTTTATGACCTCTGAGTTGGACTCCGAAAACGGGGTCCAACAGTTGTGGTATCAGAGTGCTAAAATTAGGATCTTACATGGGCATTTTTGGAAATATATATTAAGTTACATGTGTTTTGACGTGTTTTAGCATGCAGCAGCAACTAATTCTCAGTCAAGACTCATATGTATGAGGTACACACATGGAAAATTGTTAAGAGCTTAATCTGATAGAAACAGTAATAAGAGAATGATGATCTAGCATAATGTAAGGGAAACATAAATTGATATGATCTTAAGAAGATGAAATTGGAACCTAAGTGGTTGTTTGATAAATAAGACAAGAGTTATGATCCTCCATAAGAATGTGTTAGTGGAATTAAGATCAGAATTTTATGATGATTATACATCTATAAGTTTGAATCAATGGCGAATATACATATGTAAGATGTAATGTGAAGGATAATGGGAAGATGAGATGAATGATAGTGATATATGTACAAGTTCAAAAGGTTAAGTTGAATTGTTATTATGAGTACCTATCTGATGATCCCATCATCATACATAAGTGAGTATATTAAGCACGTATGTATTATATGTGTGGAGATGACATAGGAAGAAACCTATGACTTATTGGATATTTGTTAATCATAGTTCTCTTAGTTTAAAGTTTAAGGGGAACTAGAGTAACACATGAAAGTGCTTATAATTATCAAGCGGGGATATATTGAGATTTATTGATGATGTTACAATGAGAAATAAATTCGAAGATCAAGAGAAGAATATTGTCTAGGATTAATAGAGACCAAAGTATCAATCATGTAAGATATGAATTTGTGAATTGATGGAGATAAATATGTGGACAAAACCGGATGAATTTGATGATGCCAACCAAGCATATACGATAGCAAGTATGTTCATTACTCCGTTGAGTTTTGGTAATTAAAACATTATGACCTGGTGAGAACGATAGAAATTGGTCTTCCTGAGGTACTAAGAATAACTGATGATGTGATGATGATAGCAGGTGGTTGATAAAGATTGCATGAACAGTATAGATGATAGTAGCAAGAAACCCTCTTTCGAAGAGGAATTTTTTTGAGATTAGATTAAACAAATAAGATACTTTATGTTAGGGATGATCAATAAAAGAACTGATCACAAATGAATATGTAATGATTTGAAAGTGAGTATGGGAGTCTGATCCCTAACAGAGACTCAAGCAAAAGAGGTAGAATATGTTATTGAAAAAGGTATGTATTTTGTTTGATGTAAAGGATCCAACTATGTGAGTGGATTCCTGAATTTGAGGAGACACGGATTGCTAATATGAGGAGTATATAGATTCATGTTATATTCTGTGTAAGTATGTTCGGGAGATACAAATCTAACTTGATGAATGTATTACAATCACAAGAAGTTAAGTTTGCGAATAAATTTCAATGTGTGGAGAAACTTGTATGAATGAGCAAACATGAGAATAAGTCAAGGTGAGGTATGAGGAAATCAAAGAATAGAGAAAATCATTCGAGAAAGGAAGTCAATTGGGAAATTGAAAATAAAGTAAGACAATGTTACCTCATTGAGGAATCAATTATTTAAGGAATTACGAGGACTAATCAGGGGGCACATGGAGTTTGATAAAAATTGTTTGAGTTAACAATTGCCCCGACAGCACTATAGTATTGAAGATTAAAGTGATTTCATATGTATGGAGACAACTAAAGTCCTATGAGTTGACTGTTTGATACATGATTTAGAGCTGCTGCACCAATGATTGTTTTGAAAGTTTAAAAACAGTATATGTATAGGAACATCTTGGATGTATATATACAAGTACATATCATAAAAGTTTTAGACAATCATTGAATTGAGAGAATTGAATATGAGACTGAGAAGATTGATATCAATACCGAAAGTCTATAATTGTACAAATGAGAAATTCCAAGGCTAGTGTTATATCAGATACATTAACCAGAAATTCGATATTGAGGTTATCAGAACTAGAGAAAAAAGAAGCATAGAATGTGGAGTTGAATTTTAGGCAAATCAAGTGCTATTTGCTATGAAATTGAAGGTCAGTTTCACATGAAAGGATAAACCAAGCCTAAATTAAGGATTTAGAGTTTGAAAACAGATCTGAATTTTGAGTTCGAATAGGAAGAATGATACATGGTGATTGAAATAAGAAGTATGTGAAATCAATAAAGATGATTAAGCAGAGAGATTGCCAGAAAAGTACGAAAGGTAATGTAAGTTATAAATCCTAGTAGGAATACGCTGAAAAATCTTTTAGCGACTAGGAATGTCAAATCAAGTGAGTGAATGTTTGAATTGGCAGTCTTAACTGTCAAACATATGCCTAAGGCATATAATTTGAAGTTCATAGGAACATGAGACTCATGTATAGTTCTATTTGACTTTAAGCATCGCAATCACTGTCCTAGTGATTTCATTTGAATACTGTGTGAGGAGTTAGATGATAGAAAGAGTCGTCACTTTTGTATTATGATGAGTAAGGCCTGCAAATTGTTAAAGGCCAGAATTGGAGATGTATCTGATAGGAGAAATTGATCCATGTTAGAAATTAAGAGATTCGAGGAAGATGCATGAATTAGAAGGATCAACGTCAAAGGCATGAAATACAGTAAGAATAGGCATAAAAGTTAAGTGTACTGACACTACACTGATATGAATCATCAAGTGAAAGATAAATTACCCCTGAGAGTATCACCGTGCCAAGGTGTGCTCAGGCTAGAACGAAGGGTTAGTTAAGCCCGACATGAATAGGTCTATATGAAATAGTTATGAGAAGTGCTACTGATGAAAGATGTTTTAAATTCGTAATGTGATATATGTGAGTTTGTTAGGAATATTGATATGATATGATATGGGTGTTATTGACATAGGAAGTGGGAAATGGTGAGTAGTCTGAAGTATATTGATGAAACAGATAGGATAGTGTGATATCTGAACAAGTCATAGAGGGATTGATTGTGATATCTGAACAAGTCATAGAAGGATTAATTGAATCCGTTAACTAGGGTCATTTGAAAGAAATTATTTGAGTGATGGAGTAAAATGGAAAACGAAGGAGTACAAGAGGAAGCAAACCCCTACCCCTAGATCAGTCAGGTATGAATTTCGAGGACGAAATTCTTTTAAGATGGGGAAAATTATTGACCCCTAAAATTTTTTTCTTGATGAATAAGTATGTTTTACATCAATTATAAGATCTTTATAAAAGTTGTGGAGTTAATTATTATGTTGATGTAGAAAGATTATATGATATGGGTTGATTGAATTAAAGTGTTAAGGTTATAAGTCTGTTCAAGGTTAATTTTGGCAAGACAATTAAGGATAAAGAACATAAGACATATAAGAAGGGGCAAAATAGGAAACCAAAGGAGAGGAAGGGTATTTTTGGAAGGACAAGACCAACAAGTGGTCTTACATTTAAGAGAAGGAGAAAACATGATTTGGGATATTCTAAAGGAAGCTAGATACGTGGATGAGAAAAGAGAGAAGAGAGAGAAGCACGAAAAAAAGAAAGAAAGAGAGAAAGAAGAGAAAACAAGCTAGGGTTTCAACTTTCTAAGCCTTCAAAAGGGATTTTGAGATTGTTCAAGAAGGGAAAAAGGTAGAGGAAGAGAAGAGCTTCCCTTTGAGCCAAGGATCTCTTCACTTGATGAAGAATCAAGGAAATCAAGAAAGACAAAAGAAGCAAGGGATCAAGAGAGGCAAGAGGAACAAGAGAAGAAGCATTTTTTAGCAAGCCTCTAAGTAAGGAAATCAAGGTGGGTACATGTTTGTAATAGAGTAAATAAGCCACTACTGGTTTCTTTAAATCAAAGAAGTTATTGATTTCAATTGTATCATAAGTGCTGCATTCATTGTTCTTGAATGATTTGTGAAATCTGTTATATGTTTGCTACATAAATTGTGTGATGTTTTATAAAAAAGACTTTGCAAGTGATTTTTGAAAAGATACATGTTTATGAAATCAAGTTTTCGGAAAGGGTTTCCAAAATATTTCATGTTTATGAAAAGCAAGAATTTCAAGAAATGCCATTTTGGGCAACAAATTTACAAGTCATGAATTACATATTATGTGGGTTTGTGATGGTCCCCTCAGTTCCATCAAATGCACGTTGAATAAGTTAAAGGCTTCTCCCGCCTGCCCGCTAGTTACATGGAGCTCCTTCATGGACTCCCATAAGTTCACGAACACACAGGACCATTATGTGAAAATGTGTAGTACGTTCTATTTTGGATCTACCCGAACCATTCTGATGTGCTTATGTGCTCATGTTATGTTAGCAAGTTTGATGCATTCATGTTTTGTAACTTGTGGGTTTTGGCTGAAAATCTAAGAAACAAGTGTTTTCATGAATTCAATGAAAATTTTCTATGACAAGAAAAATGTTTCTCAAAAGTTTTGCTTATTCTTTTGTTATAAACTGTTACCCACAAGCTTTCAAGCTCACCCCCTTTTTAACCCATCTGTAGGTGATAGCTAAGAGATCAAGTGATCAAAAGCCTAAGGCAAATTCTCCAAATTGGCTTAGTTTGTATTTTGAGTTGGTTTTGGGAGTGCACAATGTTATAGTTGCTTACCAAGTATTTTGTTTAAGGAATGTGGTAATTTGAGATTTTGAGACAATGTTATAATGTGGCTTAGAATGCCATCAAAGAATTGTAAAAACTTTATTCTTTTGATGTTAATGAAATATGAATGATGTATGGATGAAGTGGGTTGAAATTAGGTATACGTGAAGAAGTTATCAACTTGAGTTGATGATTTTGGAGCATGAGTTGCTAATACATATATTTGTAGATAGATATATATACCTAAGTGAGATTCATGGAAAGGTAAGACAGGAATTATGATTGATCAAATGTAGTTAGATGTGATGAGACAAATAAGTTGAGACTTGAGAGTTTAATGAAGTCAATTTGGTAACTGAATGGTTAAGCTCAGGACATTCCAAGTTTGCGAGATGCAAAATTTCAAGTCTTCCTTAAGGGTAAAAATTGTGTTATGACTTCAGGGAAAAATCTGGTTTGATTTAGGCTAAATTAGACCAAATGGTCTTCTAGAAAGTTGTAGGTGTTTCTTTTAGCTTTCTAACGATATATAGTATTGAAATTTTTGGACCTATGGATCGAGAGTTATGGCCTTTAGAAAGGGAAATTCTTAGGAGTGTAAAGATGTATCGTCTGTAAAGACGCATCGCCTGTAATGACGTCATATCATCTGTGATGACGTCATTACATCTGTAAGGATACATCATCTGTAAAGATGCGTCGTCTATAGAGTTGTATCATCTGTAAAGATACTTCGTCTTAAGATTCGCATCGTCTAAAGACTTTGCTTCGTCTTAAGTTGACCCCGCATTGTATTAAGACTTTTGCTTCGTCTTAAGTTGACCCTGCTTCATCTTAAGACTTTTGCTTCCTCTAACTCTGATTCGTCTTCTTTTTGTTTCGTCTACTTTTTGCTTCGTCTGCTTTCTGTTTCGTCTGCCTTCTACTTCGTCTTCCATTTTTGCTTCGTCTCCTTGTTGCTTCGTCTGCTTTCCGCTTCGTCTACCTTCTGTTTCGTCTGCTTTCCCCTTCGTCTGCTTTCTGCTTCGTCTGCTTTTTGCTTCATCTGCTTTTTGCTTCGTCTGCTTTCTGTTTCATCTACTTTCTTCTTCGTCTGCTTTTCGATTCATCTGCTTGGCTTCATCAGCGTTTTACTTCGTCTGCTTTTTGTTTTGTCTACTTTTTGGCTTCGTCTTCTTTTTGTTTTGTCTGCTTTTTGGCTTCGTCTGCTTTCTGCCTATATGACCTAAACTTCTCCTTCTGTACTTTATTCGTTTGATACTATGGTCTGTTCCATTTTAGACCCTTCAGACGATAAAATTCATCTTCAATGTCTTCATGAAAGTTGTAGATCTTGAAGTCCTCTTTCGAACCCTCTAAGAATGACTCTGATATGAAATCCTTAAAGCAAGTTATGCCTTCTGTCCCAAAACAGGTTCAATATGATTGAGGTCAAAACCCTATTTGATTCTTTCAGCCATAACTTCGTTATCCAACCTCCAAATGAGATAAATCCTGTGTCTATATCAACAAGAGGCATAGAGCTATCAAATGATCTGGAGGAATAGAATTTTTAACCCATCCTTTAAAATGCTCAATATCTGGATGGAAGTTGAGTATAGAATGTTTGCTCCAGTATAAGAAAGATTTGGAAGATAGGGCCTGACACTACAGTATTAGAAATGAGGATTAACCAAGGATGACCAATGAGGGTTAATGGGAATAACCAAGGATGACCAATGAGGGTTAATGGGAATAACTAAGCATGGTAACAAGCACAAGTACATAGTGTATGACTCTGAATGTTTAGGCTCCGGAGTCGGTGCCCAATAGTTATGGTATCACAGCAAGAAGAGGAATCGAAGATGGTTAAGGAGACTTCGAGGGAATAAGTTCAGTGATTATGATTTCGCAAGAGTTGGGTTCCGGAAACGAAGCCCAACAAATGTGGTATCAGAGCTCACGTTTTTTAATGACCTCTAAGTTGGACTCTGAAAATGGGGTCCAATAGTACATATAGATGTCATTTTCACCGCCGGTGAAAATATCTCGTCAAAGTCAATACCCTTCTTTTGGCTGAATCCTTTGACTACTAATCTTGCTTTGAATCGAGGATGGTCGTTGTGTTCTTCATGCTTGATTCTGAACACCCATTTATTCTTCAATGCTCTTTTGCCTTCTAGCAACTTCACCAGCTCTAATGTTTTATTCTCATGCAAGGATTTCATCTCGTCTTGCATGGCTTCTTTCCATTTCTTCTTGTGTTCATCATTCATGGCTTCATCAAAGTTTTCTAGTTCTCCCCTGTCAGTCAGCATTACATATTGATCAACTGGATATCTAGTAGATGGTTGTCTATTTCTACTAGATCTTCGTAATGGGACTGGAGAATCTTCAGGTGTTAGTGGTTGAATGTGAACACCATCATCATCCTCTGGTTCAACTTCATTGGGGGCATCTGCATTATCAGCTTCTAGCTGATCATTCTGCACTTCATCTCCAACTTGTCTCGACACCACTATTGGAGGATACAATCGGAAGCTTGTTGAGTCATCATCGAAGCTTGGAACTTCCTTCTCCGCCTTGTTGATATCTTCAATAGTTTGATCTGCAATAAATATAGCATCATGACTCCTGATAAGTCTTTTCTACACTGGAACATAAAACCTATAGCCAAATTGATCTTGACCATAGCCAATGAATACACACTGTTGTGTCTTGACATTAAGCTTTTTTCTTTCATCTTTAGGAATATGGACAAAGGCCTTGCAACCAAAGACCCACAAATGATCATAGGAAATATCCTTTCCTGACCATAACATTTCTGTAACTTCATACTGGAAAGGAACACATAGTGAACGATTTAATGCATAATCAGCTGCAAGTAAAGCTTCACCCCAAAATGTCTTAGGCAACTTTGAATGTGAAAGTAGACATCTGACTCTTTCCATCAAAGTCCTGTTCATCCTCTCAGCTACGCCAT
>JAOQMS010042387.1:0-13859 GCA_027563885.1 Erythroxylum longipes
AGGATTAGGGTTTCTCTATAAATAGAGAACTTATGTCTCATTAGAGATGATATACAAAAACCTTAGCCACCTAGACCTAGCCGTTGTTCTTCTTCCAAGAGAAAAATTGTGCGATGTTCTAAAGTGATTTAGAACGTGCTAGCACACATTAGCCGTTGCCCGAATCGTTCATCCTAGTGTGGATACCAGTAGAGGATGTTCGCGTGTTGCAGCATCTACAAATCTGAAAACAAATACCAATCCGGGTTAAGAGGTAATTCTGTACATGTTATGATAGTTTCGGTTATATTTCTAGTTGTGTAGTTTTGGCTAACCAAGCATAAGACACGAAGTCCTATGGTCTATTCCGCTGCGTATTGTGAATACCTGGGCCATAGGCGATCCATCAAATACAAGAATGAGAAATTTGAAGTGTTAGACGCCATAAGGAGATCGAAAGAACAATGGCAGAAGAATATAATCAAGGAGACCAGCAGTAAACCTTAATGGATTTCATAAGACTAGGGTTTAACACTGCATATTAAGGCATCCCTCAACCATTGGTGTAAGTAACATCATTTGAGATTAAGCCAACATTGTTGAATATGTTACAGCCTAATGTACAACTTTATGGGTTAGTTAATGAAGATCCTAGTGACCATTTTGTAATCTTTCTCGAAGTATAGATACCTTCCTATATAATGGAATGTGGGAAGATGTCATTAGGATGAGCTTCTTTCCCTTTACATGTAGGGATAGAGCCAAAACATGGTATGATATCAATTAACAAACATCACGACATAGGAGCAGTTGGTGTATGCATTCTTAGACAAGTACTTAACTTTGACAAAGACGACAAGGTTGATAAAGGAGATTACAAATTTCAAACAAAATGATGGGGAGTCACTATATGAAGCATGGGAATGTTACAAGGGTTTATAGAGGAGATGTCCTTAATATAACCTACCTAAAGAATTCCTATTACAAAACTTCTACAATGGAGTTAATCCAATCACAAAGGGCACTATAGATGCATCTTTTGGAGGATCTTTGATGAGGAAAATAGTTGAGGAAGTAAAAGGACTTGCTAGAGGAGATAGCAAATAATAGTTGTCTTTTAACATCAGACGGAAGCAAATAATAATCAAATTTCCACAATTAGAAGGGAGTCATTGTTGTCAATTTAGCAGTAGTAATGCAGGCTATGATTGATAATAAGACAACATAACATCCTAAAAGCCTCTTCATCTGCTCTAATTAAAACAATTTAGCATAGATGTAAATTAAGTAAACAAGGTAACCATGTTACTGCTGATTGGTTCGTAAAGCAAAATAATAATATGGAGTAACTTAACTATGTGGGCACACAAATTGGTCGAGGAAGAGGAAGCAATACCTACTCTAACACTTACAATCTTTGGCAGAGGAACTATCCTAATTTTTCTAAGACTAGCAATGTGAGAAATCAATTAAGAAATCAAGGTCCGTCTAGATTTCAACAAGATAAATCTAGTGCCAATGATTCCAAATTAGACAAGATTATGGATAAGCTCATGAGTATGAACGAGGCCCATAAGAGGTTGGAAGGCAAGTTTGAGTAAGTAGCTTGAAACCACACCTCTTACATTCATAACTTAGAGGTTCAAATAGGCCAACTGGCTATCGCATTGTCTACAAAAAGTATGGAGAGTCTTCTAAGTAATGCTAGATCAAACCTAAGGGAGCAACTTAAAGCAATCACACTTAGAAGTGGGAAAGAAGTTGAGCAAACAGAAGAGAAACAAGCTGCAACCTACCCAGTAGAGAATTAAGAAATGAAGAAAAAGGATGAAAGGAAGAGTGAGTACTCTCCTTACATTGCCCCTTTACCATATTAACCTGAGATTCCATTCCCCAACGATTACAAAAGAGTAAACTGGATGCACGATTTGCAAAGTTCATGGAGAAGTTAAAGACTTTACATATTAACGTATCTTCTGTGGAGGAATTGGAACATATGCCTAAGTATGCTACATTCTTGAAGGACATATTATCAAAGAAGCAAATTTGGGAAGATAACCAAACAGTAACATTAACTGGAAGTTATAGCTCCATTATCACCAATCATATGCCTTCAAAGTTGAAGGATCCGGGGAGTTTCACAACACCTTTTATGGTTGGTGAATTTGAATTCACCAAGTGTTTATGGACAAAGGTGAAAGTATAAATCTTACTTCTTTATTAATATTTAGAAAATTATGGCAATGAATTCAATTTCAATGCTTATTTAGTTAGCAGATCAATCAATTAAAAGACCGTTTAGAGTGGTGGAAGATGTTTTAATATAGGTCGACAAGTTCATTATCCCTGTGGACTTCGTAGTTCTAGATTTCAAAGAGGATAAGAGCTGTCCACTAATGCTTGGATAGCCTTTCATAAACATTGGGAGAGCACTAATGGATATCCATGAAGGAAAACTAACACTTCGGATTGGTGAGGATTAAGTGGAGTTCATTATAAACAAATTCTTGAAAAAATTGAAAAAAAGTAGCTCTTTCATAAAGATTGATATTATACATGAATGCATTAAAGAGCAAGAGGAGAGATGCTTTAAAGAAATGACATTTAAGGAAGGTGAGAAAAACGATAAAGTTAAGAAGGTGAATGAAGTTAAGTCTAAAGAAGAAGGTGAGATATAGGAGTCGAGTGTACAAAAACATCAAGATATATTAGTAAAAATATAAGCACCTATACCACCCTCCACTTAGAAACCACAAACTCTAGAGCTTAAGTCTTCACCCACACATCTTAGATATACCATTCTAGGTGAGGGACAAACTCTACCCATCATTATTTCCAATCATCTGGACAGGGAACAAGAGAGTAGGGTGGTAGAGATCATAAAGAAGTGGATAAAGGCCATGGATAGATATTGGACATATGAGGTATAATCCTTAATGTTGTTATGCATACGATAAACTTAGAAGAAGAGAGTAGAGCAGTGAGGGAATGCAAATGAAGGATGAACCCTCATATGAAGGACATTTTTAAAAAGGAAGTTGTTAAGCTTTTAAATACAATTATCATATACCTGATATCATATAGCAAATAGGTAATCCCGGTATAATGCATACCAAAGAAGGGCGGATGACCGTAATGGAGAGTGAAAGCAAAGAGTTGATTTCCACGAGAATAGTTAAAGGATGGAGAGTCCGCATTGACTATCACAAACTCAACAAAGTGACTAAAAAGAATCACTTTTCTCTCTTATTTGTAAATGAAATGATGGAAACGGTGGTTGGTCATTCATTTTACTACTTTTTGGATGGTTAATCGGGATACAATAAATTTTTTATCTATCTGAAGGACCAAGAAAAGATCACATGTACATGTCTTTATGGAACATTTGCATATAGATGGATGCCTTTCGGGTTATGCAATGCTTCAACTACATTTCAAAGGTGCATGAGGTCTATCTTTAGTGATATGATCGAAGAAATTATAGTAGTGTTTATGAATGATTTTTCAGTGTTTGGAGATTGTTTTGAGCAGTGCCTTACTAATTTCAATGGAGTACTCCAAAGATGTGAAGAATCACATTTAGTTCTGAATTGAGATAAGTGCCACGTCATGGTGCACAAAGGCATAGTTTTAGGACATCATCTATCGTTCCAAGGAATTAAAGTGGACAGAGCAAAGACAGAGGTCATAGAGAAGCTTCCACCACCCATTAATGTCAAAGGCGTGCGACCATTCCTAGGTCATGCAGGATTTTACTGGCACTTTATTAATGACTTCTCACAATTGCTAGACCTTTGACAAACTTATTTGTAAAAGAAGTGCCCTTTAATTTTGATGATAATTGTTTACCTACATTTAATCGACTAAAGGAGACATTAATATCAAGATTGATCTTAATGTCACCGGATTGGTCATTTCCATTCAAAGTCATGTGTGACATTAATGACCAAGCTGTGGGTTACGTGTTGGGTGAAATGAAGGAAAAAAAGTTGCATGCGTTATACTACAGAAGCGATACATTAACTAGGCCCCAACTAAATTACATAACCACTGAGAAGGAGTTAATAGTGGTGGTCCGTGTATGTGACAAGTTTCAATCGTACCCCTTGGGCTCTAAGGTGATCATTTTTACAGATCATGTTACACTTAAGTATCTTTTCATCAAGAAGGACACCAATCGATGGGTTCTCTTATTACAAGAATTTGACATTGAGATCTAAGGTAAGAAGGGAGCAGAGAATGTGGTAACTGGCCACTTATCATGTCTAGAAGGAGGAGAAGTTGAGCAAAGCAACAATATTAGCGAGAGATTCCCTGATGAAACACTGATGTTTCTTAACCGTTGTGTGGCACTATGGTACGTGGATATAGAAAACTTTGTTTCAAGTGGTATGCTTCCTATAGATTTATCATATCAGTAGCAAAAGATATTTTTGTTTTAGTGTACCCATTATTTATGGGATGACCTGATCCTGTATCAAACGTGTGGAAACGAGTTGATAAGGAAGTATGTTTTGGAGGAGGAGATGTTAGATATATTGACATATGTCATAAAGCTATGTTTGCTGAACATCATGAAGCAAAAAAGATAACAGTGCGAATACTGGAATGTGGAATTTATTGGTCGAATCTATGTAAGGATGTTCAGCAATTTTTGGCACAATACGACAGATATCAAATAGTGGGGAAAAGCTTGATTTAACCCATTTTAGAAGTCGAAGTTTTCGATGTATGGGGACTTAACTTCATAAGGCCTTTCCCATCCTTCATGGGAAACATCTATATTTTAGTAGGAGTGGACTATATGTCACGATGGGTTAAAGCTATGATAACTTTTATGAATGACGACAAAATAATACAAAAGTTTATTAAAAAACTATTTAACTGATTTAGAGTGCCAAGAATTTGATACTCTTCTAAAAATTTAAAACCCTAAACTTTTCCTTTCATTAGAATATAAATTTTTATTTTCGATGAATAGTAATTTTAGGGACCCAACCTCGAAAAATTTAAAAAATTTAGAGTAGGTATTAGAGTCTAATGATAATGAAATGCATCAAAAATAAGTATGATCAGTTAGATTTCGGCAGTTAAGAAAGTTTACGATTGAAATTCCCTTTTTAGAAAATAATGGGTATTGGTGATTTTAAACCCATTCTAAATTTTTAAAAGAATCCAATCAATAAGTATTGACCCTAATTAAAGTATTTCATGGTCAATTTGATGATAAGACGATTATGGAGCACTTTTGGAATTTAATTCGATTGGTAGCTGAATTAAACTAATTAAAGGACAATTTGGTCTTTTTGTATAAAATGGTATTAATGGATTAATGAGTCACACTTAATGGCTAATGAGAAAATGGCATGTATGTGATGAGTCATTAGAGATGGCCAATGAGAAAATGAAATATATGTGATGAGTCATTAGAGATGACCAGTGAGATGATGACATGTGTATCTTTAATGAAGAGTATAAAAAACAAAATTTAAACATAAATTGCTTCAGTTGGAGAGAGTCAACATGAGAGCAAAACCAAAAAAAGAAAAGAAGAGCAACCAAGGAGCGTTTTGACCAAAGAGAAGAGGAATAAGAGGGTTGCCATTTTTTATGGATTTGGAGTATCATTTGGAGAGATCTTGATCAAGTATAGGAGCTTACCAATTACCCAAGAGATTGAAAGAAAAAGTGGTAATTTTTCTTAGCTTAAATTTCTAGTTTTGTGGGTTTTTGAATGGGATGGATTTATTTAAGATCAATGGTGATTTTTCACTTGCCATGGAGTAGATAATAAGCTTGGAACCATTTAAGGGTTGAAAACAAGAAAGTAAACCAAGAAATCAAGATTGAAAGAATTGGCCATGGCTAGGGCTTTTAGTGTGATATGATCCAAAATTCTATTTTGATGTTTTATAATGTGCATACATTATTTTCCCTATAAGGGAAAAAGAAAATTAAAGAACCTACAGATATCGGTAAAACTACAAATATTGTTAACCAAGGAAGAGAGTTCGAGGTAAAGACAAGATAGACTTGGTTTAGAAAAACTCGTACTCGAATATATATATATATATATATATATATATATATAATTGGAATTTTTCTATTCTTTTCTGAGTTAAGATAATTGAAGGATTTTTTATTGGGGGAATTTCTAAGTTTAAAGAATGCTTTTTGCGCTAACTACCTAATATTTTATATCCATACTTTCTATCATAAATATATTATTTATAACTTAATCAAAATACAATTACTTGGAAACTATGGTCTTAGTTGAACCAAAGAGATCTAAATTCATGCGATGATATAAAGTTACTTAGCTTAGATCCCTATGATTAGATTAGGTACCAACTAATTTGAGCAAGATTGGCAAAACCCTTGTATAGCTTCTTCGATTTGATGAAGTAAAGAAATGAAAAGGAATTGTTTTGAAAATGAATTGGAATAGTTTAACGTAAAATATGTTAAGTTTAGCCTTAAGGGCATTTTTGGTATGATGTAATGACCATGTAAATGTGATTAAGGATGGTCATTAAATGTATTTGGGGTATTGGAATTATAAAATTGTTATGTTTTTATTTGAAAAAAATAGTATATGGAGTGTATTTGTAAAGTAATGAAGTTGAAATGGTTATGGTGTAAATAAGCTGGAACTTTAAGGTTGTTATTGTGAAAAATCAAGTGGAAAAAGTTACTATCTATAGCATTACATTTTCGGACAATGTTTTGAAGAAATTGATAAGTTAGAATAGGTGAAAGATGGTATTTAAGTAATTTTCGAAGCTAGATTTTGAAACAAGAACAATAGATTAGCTTAAAGAAGTTAAAGCAAAAATTAATTAATGTATAAGTTATACAATTAAACACTAATCTTGAATTTGGTTAAATCAAATATATAGTTTTAATGCCTTATTTTTTAATTTGGAAATAAATGCCTAAGGGAAATGCAATTTATGTAGGTAAAGAAGAGGCACGGAGCACGTGGCGATAAATTTTCAAAATAATGAGTGTATTTTTAATTGTTTTATATGAATAAATTCTTCGTAAAAGAATTGATGATAAGTGATTTTAAATTATGCATTAAATATGATTATGAGTTTTATCAGTATTGTTATGAAAGAAAAATCCTTCTATAATTAATTTTGAAAAGAATATGAGTTGATTTTATTTACTAAGTGATTTAAATTCTATGCCAAAAGTTAAGGTACCAAGAAAAATGAATTTTAGCCTATGGTACACTGTTAGGTTTTATACAGATTATTATATTAGTCAGAGTATTTCGATCATACATGGCAGCGTTTGGGGGGCGCCAGTCACTAATAGCGAGTGGTATTATGTCTATCAGTAGTTTAGTGAGTCGCCCTTTGCACGTATGAACTATATATAATGCAAGCTAAAATTGTTATGGGTAAGTGATGTAGAACCAGTTTCGCAATTACCAATATATAGCGATTAACCTAGTGCGAGTAAGTGATGTAGAACTAGCTCCATAACTAGTGATTAACCAACTCTATGACTTTATGCCTAAGGGTATCGTATGGCAAAGAAGTTAGTGGTGGGCTATGTCATGTAAGGAAATTCATGACAATATTAATGCTACCATTATTTACTTTAAAAGTAAATTTAGAAATTTGATTTCAAGAAACATATACGTTTTATATTAATATTGTACAATACGATATGAAATGAATTTGTTTTAGGGAGGTTTAAGTTGTTAAATATGTTTTGAATAGAAAATTTAGCACTCCCTAAGCTTGTTTAGCTAACACTATTTTTTGGTTTTAAATAAAATATACTAAGTGGACGTTAAGGGCCTTCAGTAGCAGGGACTCTACTTCTCGAGTAGCTAGCTTCGTCATATGCTACTGTAAAGACATTTTTGCCTTGTAAATACTTATGAGAAAAATTGTATATCCATAAATATGTTTGAAATGTATTTTTGTGCAAAGAAGGCTTGCATATAATTTTTTTAATTAAATGCATGAATATGTTTTATTCTTTTTAAAATCAATTGATGTTATTGCTTAAGGTTGCTTATGAGTGGACTTGAATTCCAAAATTTGCAGTGGAGAATTTGGTGTGAATATAGAAGTGTTTTGAACTTTTACAAGGACTCTGAAAATTTTAGGAATGTCAAAATGCAACGGTTATTCTGTCGAAATTTTTAACAAAATGACACTTAAGTTAAAAAAATCCACTATTTACGTTTATTAATGCTGATTTAAAGCCTTTTGATAAAAAGGGCAATAGGCTTAGCTCCACAAGGACTTTCCAGCTAGATTAGATATCGACTGGAGGGCCATCGTGGAGTGTGGGCAGGCCGCCTAGTCATTTAAGGATAGGAGTCTTTCAAAAAAGATATAGAGTGTTGCCACTCCATACCACCCATAAACAAGTTGCCAAATGGAATTTGTGAACCATGAACTTAAATGAGGAGAATATGATAAATAGTTCAAGGAAGGACTGGGTATTAAGGTTAGATGATGCCTTATGGGCTTATTAAACTGCCTTTAAAACTCTAGTTGAGACAAGACCCATTAGACTTATTTATGGTAAAACTTGTTATCTGCCCATGGAACTTGAACATAGAGCATACTAGGTTACAAAAGCTTTAAACTTTAATTGGAAGTAAGCGTGTGGACAAAAACTCCTATAATTGAACGAACTCGATGAGCATTGCTTTAATGCATATGAGAATGCCAAGTTATACAAGGAAAAGCTGAAGAAGTGGTATAATTCTTATATTTGAAAGAGAGATTTCAAAGTGGGAGATGTGGTTTTATTATAAAATTTGACAATGAAGTTATTTCCAGGAAAATGCAAATCAAAGTGGAGTTGGCCTTTCAAAGTAACTCATGTATTTGCACACGAACCTTTAGAATTAGAAATTCAAAACAAAGAAACCTTCAAAGTGAACAGACATAGATGCAAAAGGTAGTTAAGAGGTCTATTCTTGCAAGAAAAGGAAGTAATTTATTTCCTTTCCAATGATTAAAAATGTTTCAGATGATGAATGGTCAAGCTAATGACAATAACTTAAAAAATTTTGGTAGTTAGGTTTGTTTTGAATTCTAATATTTTGGTTAACCTAGTGCGAGTAAGTGATGTAGAACTAGCTCCGTAACTAGTGGTTAACCAACTCTATAACTTTATACCTAAGGGTATCGTATGGCAAAGAAGTTAGTGGTGGGCTATGTCATTTAAGGAAATTCATGACAATATTAATGCCACCATTATTTACTTTAAAAGTAAATTTAGAAATTTGATTTAAAGAAACATATACGTTTTATATTGGTATTGTACGATACGATACGAAATGAATTTGTTTTAGGTAGGTTTACGTTGTTAAATATGATTTGAATAGAAAATCTAGCACTCACTAAGCTTGTTTAGCTCACACTCTATTTTTTGGTTTTAAATAAAATATCCCAAGTGGACGCTCAGGGGCTTCAACAGCAGGGACTCTACCTCTTGAGTAGCTAGCTTCGTCATGTGCTATTGTTAAGACATTTTTGCCTTGTAAATACTTATGAGAACAATTGTTATATCCATAAATATGTTTGAAATGTATTTTTGTGTAAAGAAGGGTTGCATATAAATTTTTTTAATTAAATGCATGAATATGTTTTATCCTTTTTAAAATCAATTGATGTTATTGCTTAAGGTTGCTTATAAGTGGACTTGAATTTCAAAATTTGCAGTAGAGAATTTGGTGTGAATATAGAAGTGTTTTAAACTTTTACAAGAACTCTGAAAATTTTAGGGATGTCAAAATGCAGCCGTTATGCTGTCGAAATTTTTAACAAAATGACACTTAAGTTAAAAAAAACTCCACTATTTATGTTTATTAATGTTGATTTAAATCCTTTTGATAAAAAGGGAAATAGGCTTAGCTCCACAAGAACTTTCCAGCTAGATTAGATATCGACTGGAGGGCCATCGTGGAGTGTGGGCAGGCCGCCTAGTCATTTAAGGATAAGAGTCTTTCAAAAAAGATATGGAGTTCACCATCATGTTGCCACTCCATACCACCCACAAACAAGTGGCCAAATGGAATTTATGAACCATGAACTTAAATGAGGAGAAGATGATAAATAGTTCAAGGAAGGATTGAGCCTTAAGGTTAGATGATGCCTTATAGGTTTATTAAACCTCCTTTAAAACTCTAGTTGAGACAAGACCCTTTAGAATTATTTATTATAAAACTTGTCATATACCTATGGAACTTGAACATAGAGCATACTGGGTGACAAAAGCCTTAAACTTTGATTGGAAGTAGGCATATGGACAAAAACTCCTATAATTGAACGAACTCGATGAGCATCGCTTTAATGCATATGGGAATGTCAAGTTATACAAGGAAAAGGTGAAGAAGTGGCATTCTCATATTTGAAAGAGAGATTTCAAAGTGGGAGATATGGTTTTATTATAAAATTAGAGACTGAAGTTATTTCCAGGAAAGCGCAAATCAAAGTGGAGTGGGCCTTTCAAAGTAACCCATGTATTTGCGCACAAACCTTTAGAATTAGAAAATCAAAACAAGAAAACCTTCAAAGTGAACAGACATAGATGCGAAAGGTATCTAAGAGGACTATTCTCACAAGAAAGGGAAATAATTTATTTCCTTTACAATGATTAAAAACGTTTCGGATGATGAATGGTTAAGCTAATGACAATAACTTAACAAATTTTGGTAGTTAGGCTTGTTTTGGATGGCTAAATTTCTTGTTTTTGAAGTTAATAATGAGTTAGGGAAGCCAGCTCAAGGTTTCTGTCGTGTGATTGGTTGTTTAAACATTTACTCATTAACATTTAGAGATTATTGTTGTGAAATGCTTAAGATACACATTTTTGGTTTATATTTGGTTATAGGTACAATTTGGAAGCACAAGAACTAAAATGATTCAAAAGCACATTCCTTAAGCCATTCTTTTGATGTTCAAACTCATTTGCCTTTGTGAAATAAGAAGGAGATGGATTAGGCTAAAGATGGGACAAGAAAATGAAGAATTAGCATGATCTACAAGAACTCAGTTAAGCATCCACTTGCACAGTGCATTTTTCTTAGGATGTATGGTTAGATGGACAGTTGTGCATCTAACTATGCATCTCCCCAGAAACCTAGTTTTTCATATAAATAGATGTGTGGGTGGCCAAATAAAGGTGAATTATTTTGGAATACGAAAAGAGACAGAACATATACTTCTTCGAGATCTATAGAAGGCTAGTCTTATTCCTTCCAGTTCATAGGTGAAATCGAAGCCGAAAATCACATCTGAATATATCTTTATTGTTTATTGCTCACTCTCTCTCTTTAGGGATTGTTTATGCTATTCTTTGCTTATTATTTTAGATATTCATATATGAATGATTAGTATTCTAGTTCTTAATAGATTATTTTTATATCAACCTTTTTCCATTTTTACATCAACCCTTTGCCAAAATCTTTAATACAATATGTAAAAGTTGTGTTTTCAATTTATCCGTGTTAAACTAATGGTGATGAATCGTTAGGGATAACATATCATAAGTTAAATGGTCGGTGTTTGTGTGGTAGTGATCTAGATTAGTCTATTTTCCTAGCTCATAATATAGCTACCTTATTAGATCTAAAGAAATTATTCTAGGTTGTTTAATAATTAGGTTTAGTTAAAGAGCTTATTTTAATTAAACAAGACCTAAGGGAAAATCGGGGTTAACATATGCTTATTGTTAACCTACGACTAATAGTTTCTAAAAGAGGTGTGAAAAAATAAGACAGTGAAGTATGATTATTTTTGTGTAGGCTGAGATTGAAATGAGAACTGGATTCTAAACACATTCATCAATTTTATCATTCTTTAATTGTTTGATTTAAATTGCTTTAGTTTATTCAATTTTACTTTGTTTTCTTATTTGCATTAAACCAACACCCCCCCTCTCCCTGCTTTATTTCCTAAACATTAATTCTTTTTATTACAAAAGCTACATCAACACTCCCTGTGGATATGATCCCTACTCACCGCTACAATAAATTTTAGTGTCAAAGTTAGGTTTTATTTCTTAGTGCATTCGACACACATCAATTACATTAAGAAAAAATGATGAAACCGGATATGGGTGGTAAAATTTAGCATGTCACAATCATGCATGGCTGTAGTTTGGCTATGTCACGATTATGATATGAGGCCAAACTAAGGACCAACGTGAATTTCACCTCCCACTATATCTTGATCTTTTCTCATAGTTCACACATACTTTATCTCTCTAAACCTTGGCCACCAATACAAATCTCTCTCATTTCTTTTTTCACTGTCCTTAAGGTTCTACCTTGTTCTTGCATTTTTCAACCATTGTTTACTCCCTCCTACACATTTTTTTAATTTGCACACAAATATTACATTTTTTGAGAGATTTTTAGAAGATTTTGTGGTGCTTTTCTGTATTCACATTTCTTGGTTGTTTTTGGTATACTTTTGTGTGTTCTTGACATATTTTTTACGTATACACTTATTAATAGCTCCAAGAATCAAACACAGTGCTAAACGTTCATAATTAAAGGGGAAAAATGAAAGTATCTGATTCTAAACTCTTCGCTCTAGTGTTGTTAGTGCTCTTTAGTATTTTAAGTTCGACATTTTAGACAATCTAGGGTTAAAAGACAACGTTGAGACTTCGATTAGTAAAATTCAATGGGACAAATTCATTGTTTTTTACTATATTATGCTTAAGGAATTAATCCTTGAATTTTATACTAGTCTTCAATTTCATTGTGGGATTTGATTGAATTTTGGTTAAAATTAAGGGGTCATTTCATCACGGGATTTGATTGAATTTTGGTTACAATTCAGGGGTCAATCATATCATTTGAATTATGATGTTATGGAAGAGAATGGTGGATTTTCTCGATCAAACATAATAGGAAAAAATGGTAATTTTGGTTTTAAGAGCTATTGGAAAAAATTAACAAGGTTAGATAACTTTAATGTTCAAAATGCTCACAATAATGCCATTCTTACTACTAAGCATCTATTATTACTATATAATTTTACATGCTAAACTATTTTTGATAAATTAAAAAGTACAAAATGTTCTGTTAAGGAATTATTCATTTTGTGGTGCATGGAAAATAATGTAAAAGTTTGCACAATCACCCATCTTTTTCAATTTATAGCTACTGCTCTTAAAAAAATAGTTATCATGGCATAGGATATATTGTCACCGCACTTGTTGTTTACTATAGTGTTAATGTTAAAGGACTAACCATTGTTTTTCCTAAGTTTTTAAATCATACTGACCTGAGACAAGCTGAAATCTTGACCATTGATCATATGGAACTTCGGAGATGTTAGTTTCAAAATTCATTTTAAACACAGGATGGGATAAGTTAGCTCAAGTTATGTACTACCACAATAACAAACTGAGGTCTCAACAAGTGAAGACACAAAAGATGATGAAGAGGAATTTTAGGAGAAGGTCTTCACTTTGGTTTTTGATAACAACAAACTTTTGAAGGAGATGGAGCAAGAATTGTGACAACATGCAATATCTAGAAGATTTATAAGTACTTCGCTACTCAAGGTGTTCAAATTCTGTCACTAACAACATCAACACCTCAATCTCATTAAAAGGATACGTTCTCTTTTACCTTTTCTTTGCATTATTTCTTGTCTTTTTTTCATTTATGTGTTTTCTCACATTAAGGATAATGTGTTGTCTAAATGTGGGGAGGATTGTTCATTAGCATATCATGTGTGAGAATTTTCCATATCATATTGTGTTAATTTTTTAGTAGGTTGACAATATATGAACATATGTTACATATGTTGGCCCCCGAAAATTTTTTCGTTAAATTAAGCATAATAGTTTATGGAATAAATGCATAAGAATGAATTGAGGGC
>JAOQMS010042388.1:0-13857 GCA_027563885.1 Erythroxylum longipes
ATGCTTATGGTTTTACTATCAAGTCACATACTTGATGACATAAGCCTAATACAATTCATGGAATGTAAATCACATTATATAAACAATATACATGCATATTTAAAAGAATACCTCATAATATATTATTAATAAGTTAAAATGTCAATAAAAAGTCACATATGAACATTGGCCTAGGGTACACTATTAACACAAAATGATATTTCTTGATGAGTTCCTTTGTGTATTTGTCTTAGCTAATGATGACTCTTTTTTTTGCTTGTCTAATTTGTAATCCAAGAAAAGAATGATCATTCTCCATTATGCTCATTTCAAACTCCCCTGCATTAATGTTGAGAATTCTTCACAGAAGGATGGATTAGTAGCACCAAATATTATGTCAACAACATATATTTTCACTACGACTAAATCATTTTCCTTTCTCTTAATAAATAAGGTTTTTTCGACCTTCCTCTTTCAAAGTTATTCTCAAGCAAAAGGTTACTTAACCTCTCATACCCTGCTCGAGGAGCCTACTTCAAATCATACAGAGCGTTGGTTAACTTCATCAAGTAATCCGGATGGTTTTCATCTTCAAAACCTGGGGGTTGCTTAACAAATACTTCTTCATTAATACAACCATTTAAGAATGCACTTTCAACATCCATTTGGAACAACTTGAAGTTTTTATAGCATAAAAAGGCAAGTAAGATTATAATCAATCCCAATTAGCAATAAGTGCATAAGTTTCATCAAACTCAATGCCTTTCTGTTGGTTGTAACCTTAAGCAGCAAGTCTAGCTTTGTTTCTTACCACCATACCATTTTCATCAAGTTTGTTTCGAAATATCCACCGAGTCCCAATGATTGACTTATTTTAAGGACGAGGTACTAGATTTCAGACTTTGTTTTTATCAAATTGATTTAGTTCATCTTTTAAGGCTGAAACCCAATTTTCATTAGTAAGGGCCTCTTCAACAATCTTTGGTTCTATTTATGAGATAAGAGAAAAAAAGTTATTCTTAAACGATGATCTTGTTCTTAGACTTTCAGAGGGATCTCCTTGAATATATTGATGTGTATTAAGACCTCCCTATTCTTTTGGTGTTTTTCGTTGTATAGACTTTTGCTGAGATGAAGGAGCCTGCTCTGTTCTAGCTTCAAAGGGGCCTTCTTGATTTTGTAATTCTAAAGGTATTATAGGTGTAGTTTGATTCTCCGATATATTTTTAGGTACCAATGGATGCTCTTCATCATCTGAGTCAGTTGTTGTTGGTGAAGGTAATGCTTCATCAAATACCACATGTATCAATTCTTCTATCTTCTTTGTTCTTTTATTATATATTCTGAATCCTTTACTTGAGGTACTATAACCCCAAAAGATAGATTCATCTGATCTTGTATCGAACTTTCCAAGGTTGTCTTTTCCATTGTTTAGAAAGAAACACTTGTAGACAAATGCTCAAAAGTAAGTAACATTTAGTTTTCTTCGTTTCCACAGCTCATAGGGGATCTTTTTCATAATAGGTCTTATGAGACATCTTTTAAGTACATAATATGTCGTGGATATTGCTTCTGTCTAATATCCATGAGGTAGTCCACTTTCACACAAAATGGTCCTGGCCATATCAACCAAAGTTTTGTTCTTTCTCTCTACAACTCTTGTTTGTTAAGGCATCCTTAGACAAAAAAAGTTGTGAGTTATACCATTGTTGTCACAGAATTCTTGAAAATTTTTATTATGAAATTCTCCTCCATAATCGCTCTGAATTGAAATGATGCAGTTCCCTTTTTCTATTTGAATTTTTCTGCAAAATTTCTCAAACACTTCAAAAGCATCATCTTTATTTGATAAGAAATAAACCCTTGTAAATCTGGAGTAATCATCTACTGGAACAAAATTGTAATGTTTACCACCAAAACTTTGAGTCCTAGTGGGACCGAATAAATCCATGTGCACAAGTTCAAGTGGTTGGCTAGTAGACACAATATTTTTAGGAGGAAAGTTACTTCTGACTTGTATACCTTTTAAACAAGCCTAACAAACTTGATTGCTTTCAAACTTTAAGATCAATAGTCCTCTTACTAACTCGTTTTTAGACAATTTTGATAGAATGCTCATTATGGCATGTCCAATTATTCTATGCCAGATAAACGAATCTTTTTCTAGAGAACGAAAACACTTAACACTTTGTGAGGACATGTCTTCCAAGTTGAGCATAATATATATTTTGATTTCTATGACCAACAAACACAATATTATCATTATGAATATCAACAATTTCACAATGATATGTATAGAAAATGACTTTGTAGCCCTTATCACATAGCTAACTCACACTCAATAGTTTATGTTTCAAATCATCAATAAAAAGGGCGTTATCAACAGAGGTAATGTAATTTTACCAATTCCAGTGACCTTTGTTTTATTTTTGTCTGCAAAGACAACATTACCTCCGTCCTTTCTTTTAATGTAGTTGAAGTGTGATATTTCACTTGTCATATGTCTCGAATAACTACTATTAACTATCCATTGATTCTCTCTTGCCTCTGTTTTGAAACATATCTATAGAAAGCATTAAATTATTTTAGGTGCACAAATTTTTCTAGGTCCTTTCGGGTTAGTAATTTGACCTTTTGGTCTCCAAACATACATCTAAGATAATTTCTTTTTACGAAAGTTACAAGAATGAATAATGTGGCCATGTTTACCACAGTAATCACACAGAATAGATGAATAGTAGTTGTTGTGATTTTTGCCACTTAGCAGGTTCCTACTGTTTTGGCTATAGTTGTTGTTAGATTTAACAAAGAAGTTTTATATGGCCTGATTTTGTTATCTTCTTTGTATCCTATTTCAGCCTTACCAAAAATGTATTTGCCACTACCAAGCAATGCATCAAGATTCTTCCTTCCATCAATAGATCTTTTTCTAGAGATAAGATCTTTCCAACACATTTCTTCTTTTCAATTTATAAGGAACTTTTTCTTCTAACTGTCTTACTTTATCATAATCATTTTTTAGCATAATATTTTTCCAATTTAGCTACTCTTTCGGCCAAAACTTCCTTTTCAGAAACCTTTTTTGTATAGTCTACCTTAAGAGACATATTCTTGGTTACCTAGTTCTTATTTACAGATTCTAATGATTTAATCTTACTCTTCAGAGATGCGTCATTGCTCTTGAACTTCTCAACTTTTTTGAAATACTTCACTGTCAACCTTTTATAGTGATCATATAATTCATGATATGCATTTTCAGTTCATCAACTTCAATATCAGAGTCAGAATAATATACCTCATCGTCTCCTGATTCAGCCATGAAGCAAACATTACTGACTTCTTTTGGCTCTTCTTCTTTAAAGTTTTTAGAATCCTCATCTGACTAGGCTGCAATCATCGTTTGCTTTCTGGATTTTCTATTCTCTATCTTATCATTTTGAAGAAGAAGATATTATGGTCTTATGTGTCTAGACTTCTTGCAGTGATAGCATATGATTTGATTGTTTTGTGTATTGCTATTACTGCTGCCTTTTTATAGGAACTTGTTACTCTTAACTTTCTTATTTCCTTCTCTTTATGGATCATGAGATCCCACATTGGTTGAAGAGGAGAACAAAGTACGCCTTATAAGAGTACAGATACCTCTTCCCCATAGACGCATTTTCCTGGGTGTAGGAAGAGCAAAACCGTGAGGGCCTTGGCCTGATGGACAACCTAAAGTGGACAATATCTGTGGATGGATGATTTGGACTGTTACAAATGGTATCAAAGCTGGTTCCTGACTCGTTATGCCAACGAAGATGCTGGGCCTTAAAAGAGGTGGATTGGGAGATCCCACATCAGTTGATGAGAACGAAGTACGCCTTATAAGGGTACAGATACCTCTTTCCTATAGACGCATTTTTCCAAGTGCAGGAAAAGCAAAACCATGAGGGACTTGGCCCGATAGGTAGCCCAAAGTGGACAATATCTATTAGTGGGTGGTCTGGGCTATTAAAAACTTTTTTTTATAAAAGTGGGCATATTTTTCTAACCATAAAGTTGAACTCATCATCTCTATTTGTTTGGAACTTAATGTCACTTTCATCACCATTTGATTCGTCAATTGCTTTTAGTGTCATTCCTTTTATGTAGGATGATCCTTCATCTTGCCTAAGCTCGATTTCATGGATCATCATATTTCCTCGTAATCAGCCGAGTGAAATAGTGTCTAGATCCTTTGTCATTTCTAAAGTTGTCACCTTAGGTCTCCATTCTTTTGGTAGCGACCTCAGAATCTTCGTTACCAGCTCATCATTGGGATATATCTTTCCCAAGTTCTTTAAAGCCATGATGATGTTGTTAAAGCATCCGAAGAATTCGTCTATGGTCTCTCCATGTTTCATGCCAATAATTTCGTATTAATGTACTACAAGACTTGTTCTATGCTTCTTTACCTCATTTATTCCTTCAAATGCGACTTGTAGTTTGTCCCACATTTCCATTACTGTTAAGCAGTAGGATACTTTTTTCATATTCTTTTGGATATAATGCATAAATCATATGATGTTTTTCTTTAGCATTTAACTATGCATTGCTTCTATCAACATCAGTCTATACTTCTATGTGATATGAATCGAGAAATGTAGCTCCAACTCTGATGGCTTGCCAGACTTCAATATCTCCATATTATAGATAGATTGTCATTCTCTCTTTCCAATAATAATAGTTATTTCCATTGAAGTAAGGAGGCTTTGAAATGGATTGTCCTTCAAGGCTTCTTAAATTGTTTGCTATTGTCTATCACGTGCTGTAAAACACAATAAATGTGAAATCTCTCTTTGATACCAAATGATAAAGCAAATATACACAAGAGAGGGTGAATTGTGTGTTAAAAAAAGTTTTCTTAAGTTCTTTCAATTCGTATAATAAATAGATCTTAGTTAACAAATAAAAACAGTAGGGCCTGTCAAACTAAAAAGCCTTTTAAACAACATAAGCTTGTTAGGCGATAGGAGCCTTTTGTAGGATAGGACCCTGTTTAAACAAAAGGAGCCTAATGAATGATAAATCATGTTAAAATAATTTAAAAACAAAAGGTGCCTATTAAAACTAAAAGAAATCCCTTGCAAGTTGAAAATATAAAGAGCCTCTTATAAAAGTGAAGGAGCCTCTTGCTAAAAATAATACACTTACAATATAATGTGAAAAATTAAAAGTTAAAGAGAGAGAGAAGAAACACGCAGTCAATTTATATTGGTTCGACTTATAACCCAAGCCTACGTCTAGTCTTCAAGTATCAACTTGAGTATTTCACTATAAAAATCCGAGTATTAAATTTGATGAGCCTCTCTAAGCTCACAAGTACATTTTTTCAAGCTTTTCCAACCTTTCACATACGAAGTGTATAACAAGTTTCTAAAAGCTCACAGAAAAATAAAATGTAAAATCAAAAGTAATTTCTCAAATAACAATTTCTCTCTTGATAAGATGATTTTACTTTCTAAGGCACAATAAGAATTATATGAGTCTCAAGAAGATAGATGTTGCTCAAATGTTTTGAAAGCCTATGTATGCTTGTTGCTTTAAAAGTGTTGTTGCTTTTCTTTAAATAATTAATTTCTTCAACTAGCAGTTGGTTCATCTTAATTCTGAGTTGATTTTGGATTTTCAATATCATCTCTGCTGGACAAAAAATTTTCGGAGCTAATTGTTCGAAAAGATAACATCTTCCCGAATGTTAATAAGAAAAATTTACTAAGAAGGTTTTTGCAAAAAAGGAGGTGATTTTTCCTATGATATTATTTCCTTTAAAAAAGAAATATCGTTATCTATACGAGGAAATAAATTCAATTTAAATTTTGAAATATTATATAGTTTTATCAAAATCGTTAAATATAATCCTTGAGCTAACAACATTATGGAGATGACCTGCCCATGAAACTATTAATCTAAAGGAGACTTGACTTCAGTTTTAAAAAAGAACCGGACCAATTACCTCTAACCAAGTAACAATCTTTGAGTACGTGAGTTATGTTTTCATCTGAGATCAACAGCAACAATAAAGCCTCGACTTCAAGTAGGAGGTCCCAACATATCTACCAAACCAGGTATGTGGATGACCGTAAACTTAATAATTTCATCAAAAAGTTGTCAAATTGCGGTAGTTCATATTGATTTATTGGTCACGTTTCTCGTTGAATAATATTAAAATTAATAGGTGGAAATGAAGATTATATTATTTTTATTTCTGTATTCATTAAAAGAATTCAAGTTGTTACATGGGATGTTTTGAATATCAATTTCGTTGAATAAGATAGATTTCAGTTAACGGATAGAAATGTCATAATATTATTTAACATTTTTGAAAGAAAATTAACACGAAATTACAGATTAATTTCATGATTAATCAACAGAATTAATTAACCATAAGATTGCAACATGCTATATTAAATAATAGGATGGATAAATACCTGGAAATTATGGAATAATTGAATCCATTATTGTTTTCTGTGAAGCGAAGTGACAGAGACGCAGAGGATTGATTACTGCTATTCCAAACCCTAATCAGCAAAAGCACTTACAGTTCTCAATGGGGCGACTGTATTTAAGGTCAGCTAGCAGTATGGCTTCCTGTGCACTGCAAAATATGGGCCAAGCCTACCCATCATAGCAAGCCCATGAATACAGGCCCAATGACACGTTAAAGAGAGAATTAACAAGCACAATTATCTTGACATCAAATTAATCGGGGTTTGTACAAAATTATGTTTATTATGCTAGTCTATAAAAATAACGACAAAATTCTATCAATTTTAACTTGACGAGAAAATATTGTTTACTTAGAGCAAGTCATAAAACATTTTTAATACTTTTACGTTAGATTTTTTATTATTTTTAAAAGTAATCATTAGAAATAAAATTCAATTGCCTTAAACAATATCCTCCCACTTTAAACAGCAAGAGAAAAGAGGGAGCCAACTGCTTTTTTTTTTTTTTTGTGCTTATAAGATTCAACTTCAATTGGCTCCAATGGAATGTTTCGTGTTTCGTAAAATATTGGTTAATCTGCATCTTACCAATAAAAAGCGTTACAATTGGTTAATCTGCATCTTACCCATAAAAAGCGTTACAAAAGAACATAATGCTATTTCACAATTTAGTATAGTTGGTACCTGGCACTACAATGGACACTGGTATGATATTGGGATAAAATAAAAATAAAAATACTATTTAATAGAGAAAGTTTTTAAATTTAAATTATTTTAAATTTACATAATGTTATTTTTTAACAGTTAGTTGTGGCCTGCATAATTTCTTATTAACGCATTCTCTTTTTTATTAAATAACATAGATCGAGCTTCAAAAGAAAAAAAATCTAATACTATAATTAAAGTTATTTAACTGTTTATATTTGTGTATATTCATTAAAACATTGAAATTGTTACATAACAAGTTTTAATTGGTAATTTATTAATTAAGATAATTTCATTAAAAAAAGAATGTATCATAATTAAATCAGAAATTGTTAGTTAGCATTTTAAATTAATGACAAAATGCTCTCTAACCTTTACAAATAAAGGAAACTTTATTTCACTAGAAAATGAAAAAAAAAAACATGTCAAAGGTGAACTGTTCAATAACGACGTTTCGTTAAATCTTCATTAGTACTAACTATTTCAAATCAATTCTTCACAAAATCTTTTGTGGCTAAGTGCATATCTACAACAACCCGACAGCCAACCCCAAATTATTCATTTTGATGGTTATCCTTTAAATGGCTTGACAGCAGGACAAGCATTGTAGGCCTAACTATTTGTACAGCCGTAAATTCAATTAAGATATAATAAAAACTTCTTTTTCTTACATAAATGATTTTATTTCATTTTTATTTTATTTATTTTCATTGAAACCAGTTATTGATTTTTTAAATTAATTATTTATCTTAGTCTTTGTGATAGATTTGATGAGCCTCTCAGGAGTCACAAGTATATATTTTTTCGTGAATTTTAAAATATTATATAGATATCATTAAAATCGTGAAATATAAACCTTGAACTAATAATCTGTTAGAGAATATATAAAACCAATTAAGTTGTCCTCACACAATAGCTTAAGCTATTGTGATGAAATGGTCGCTTAACATGGTATCAGAGCCTCTGTGACCAAGTGGTCATGAGTTCGAATCCTACCACCCACCTATAAAATTAAGCACAAGGTAAAAGTAGGCATGTGCAAATTTCAAGCCCAAAGGACTTTCACTTAAGGGGGTGTGTTAGAGAATATATAAAACTAATTGAGTCGGCCTCACACAACAGCTTAAGCTATTGTGATGAAATGATCGCTTAACATGGTATCATAGCCTCTGTGACCAAGTGGTCACGAGTTCGAATCCTACCACCCACCAATTAAATTAAGCACAACGTAAAAGTAGGTCTGTGCAAGTTTCAAGCCCAAAGGGTTTTCACTTGAGGGGGTGTGTTAGAGAATATATAAAACCAATTAAGTTGTCCTCACACAATAGCTTAAGCTATTGTGGTGAAATGGTCGCTTAACATAATCTCCCCCTTTTTGATGATGACAAGCAATAATAGATATATTTTTCAAACTTTAAAGAGATAAAGATGATTTTGAAAATACCTGTGACTTTTATATGTTCAAACATAATTAGAAGGAGTTTGTCTCTTAAGAAAGGAGCCTATTGTTTATATTTTCACAAGTTCAATAGCAGAATCAATCACATATATAATCAAAGCAGCATTGAGAAGTATGCATTGAGAAATATATCATCATATATGCAGAAATATGCACACAAAAAGAAGTTAACATAACCTCTCCCCCATTGTCATTAACAAAAAAAAAGAGAGTATAGGGAGGAAGAAACTATCACAAGTTCGAATAAACCAGGCAGAAAAGAATAGCAACAGAGTTAATAAAGGGATTCAAAGATTTTTTTCAGCAAAATTTGCATGTCAAGAAGCTTATTTTGCATGCTATCTATTTGTTCACGCATCTCTGTTTGATTGGCTTGAATGTTCTGCAGTTGTTGATGGAGTTTTGCACTATTTGCATTCTGAGGAGGAACAAGAGTTTGTTGGTCTGGAGCAGGATCTAAGTTTTCTACTACTCTTTCAAATCTTTTGTTTACCTAGATATTGTCTTGCAATTTGTATCCAAATTGATATGGAATGAAAGGGTAAAACTTAACCGATACATATCAATTCGGATTTGTAAAAGGAACTCCATAATGGTTCAAAACCTTGGTAAGCAATGTCCCATAAGGTAGGCAACCAGTGGTATTCTTATGATTTCTCTTATTCACCATGAATCTCAAGATCATAGCTTGAAGATTTATTCTGTTCCCTTTTAGCAAATTATACTCCACATAAGTGTCCAGCAGGTTGCATTTTTCAACTGAGCTACTCCTAGAAAAAATTGAAGTAGCTGAAAGTTATGCAAGGCATCGTGGTATTAAGTCTAATTGCTTACTCCAGGGTCTCCCATCTTGGGTGCTCTCAGTATGAAGGAAAATGGATTTGACCACTTCGACTAACTCCAGATCATCAACATCTCACTTATGATAGGAAAAATTAGTTCTCCCTATAGGAGCTACTTCTAGTATATCTCCTAAGATTTTTTCAGAAATTAAAATTTCACATTCATGTACCCATGAGACAATGGCTAGCTTTCCATTAATTTCTTCCTTTTTCATGTGTGTGTAGAATATCCTAAGTAGCTCATTGCATACTGTCTCATCTAATTTTAGAAAAATTTCCCATTCAAAGGCAATAAAGTAAGGAGAAATGGGTATACCTATGTCATCAAACATCATAGGAGGCAAGATCCTCCAGGTAATACCTATGTCATCAAACATCATAGGATGCAAGATCTGCCAGGCAACCACCTTTCTTTTCTTATACTGTGTTTTATAGCGAACTTCAGCTTCTACTGATTCAAACATTTTTGGTGGTATCGATGTCTTTCCTTGCTTGTGTGTAACTATCTTTATTTTCTTTGCCCTTTTTTTGGGAAATATCTCTTCTTGAGGCAATATGGTCTTTCATAGAATATTTAGTTACAGATGCTTTGCCTTTCTTTATTTCTTCCCTTTTTCTTTTTCTGGCTTTTTCTTCCTCTTTTTTTTCAGGATCTGTGGTTTCTTTTTGTTCAAAACTTTTCCCAACTTGTTTTAAAAGACTTCCTATAGTCCGTGGTCATCTAATCAGCCGAGTAGATTCTTGAGCGTTGATCTCGTGAGGGGATGAGTAGGCGTATAGGCAAGAAGAGGAAGCATAATCAGTTGCGTATCTTTTGATAGACACATACGTATAGTTATCAAATTGCGCGTGTGTTTTTGAAAAGGTTGAAACAACACCATTAATGACTTCCTATTTTTAGTACAAGTATCACCTAGAATTTCAACTCGAGAGAAGTCTTCTAAAACAAGGAGGAGCCTTCTAATATAGAACAAACCTACTATCCTAAGAGGTAACTTATAAACTAAGAGAGGCCTTCTAAACTTTAAGAAGCCTACTAAGCTAAAAGAGAGTTTCTAGGGAATCAGAATAGAAGGAGCCTTCTAAACGAAATGCAAAGATAAGTACCAGAGAATATTCATACAGAAATAATATTAGAGAGTTTGCACAGATCAAGCTCTTTTCTTAACACGCAAATTCTATCTGCAGAGAGTGGCTTGGTGAAAATTTCAGCTACTTGATTATCAGTATTAACATGCAAAATATCAACGGTTCATTCTAAAATATGATCTCTAAGAAAATGATGTGTGATTTTTATATGCTTAGTCCTAGAATGATGCACAGGATTTTTTAAAAAGATTTATAACAGAAGTATTATCATATAATATAGGAATATGAGAAAAGTTTAGAGAAAAATCCTATAGTTGATGCTTCATCCATATGATTTGAGCACAACAGCTGGCAGCTGCTGTGTATTCAGCTTTAGTTGTCAAAACGGCTGTGCAATTTTGCTTCTTACAGGACTAAGACACTATATGTCCTCCAACAAAATTGATAGTGACCACTTGTGCTTTTTCAATCAACTTTATCACCTATATAACATGGATCACAATAGAATCAATTTTTGGATACCATAGTCCAAAATCTATAGTTTCGTGGAGATATTGAAAGATTATTTTGACTGCTTAAAGGTGGCTTTTAATCTCTCAGTTATGCGTGCTAAGTTTAAATTTATAACCTCGATATTTTGTAAGTGCATGGGTCATTCACGTAGTACCTAAGGTATCGTTCCCACGAGGAGGCTTAATCCAATCCTAAAATAAAAGGTTAAACCAAATTGGAAAAATTCAAAATAATAACTAATGCAGAAAATTAATCAATCAAACAATCAATTACAAGAATTAAATTGCAAAAATATAAACAAAATAGCAAATCACACAACCAAATCAACAATTAACCTAGGAACTACCACTTGAGAGAAAGGGGAGTTTTGATATGAAATTAATGAAATTCTAGTCAATTATGCAATTACCGAATTATTGGGTCTAGATGCTAATAGGGTGGATTAAGCTCTCTCGAGTTATAATCTTTAAACCCTAATTAATAATACCTATTTTAAATTATAGAATTGTGATCTCTCGACTTACAGTTGACCTAAAACCTAAATTAGTTCTAAAATTGTCTAATAACCTACCTGAAACCTATGCTCGATCTCTCGTTACAAGATTTCACCGGTTTGATTTAATTCTTATTTATCAAATTACCTAATTCTCATTAGCCCAATTTGATGATATTTACTCGGCTCACCCTTTCAGTTTGTTGCCCAATTATTAAGAACAGATATTGGATAACAAATAACTCAAATAAAAACATAATAAATCAGATTTTATTAAAATCAAAGATAAAATCCCGAAGGTGAGTTTAGATAATAATCAACATTCGACATAACCTATTTTCAACAATTATCTCAATTTCATACATCAATAAAACTGAAAAAAATTGGAAAATACGCTTGGAACGGATCAATGGAGGCAGTGACAGTGGGAAACCACCTGTTCCGGGAAGTACTTCGTGTTAAGCTTCGTCTTCGTGTCTCTCTTGCTTCGTCTCCTTCCTCAAATCACTCAATAGCTCTTCAGGGTTTCTGAATTTTGGCTAATATGAAAGCTCTCTCTCCCTCTATCTTCTGTCTTGTAATGTTCTATTTATATTTTGGAAGCCCTAAGGTTGATCTAGGGTCAAAACGGTCTGAAAAATCTTGCAAAATTTGAGTTACTGCATCGGCCCGATGCAGGCCACGATCGTGGACAACATTTACGCTTTCTGTCTTGATCGTGCTCCAAATGCCACGATCGTGGCCTGAGGTGAACCTTTCTGTCATATGGCCATGATCGTGGCCTAGAGTTTTAGCCCAAACTCTTCGAAACTTCTCCATTCTTCGCCATTTACCCTGAAACACTAACAAACAAACACATCAACTTACTTAAAAAATATAACATTTAAGCTCAAAGACTCATACTACCCTATAAAAACAATTAAACACATAAACTAGCACAATTGAAACCTAAATTCTCACTATATACTCAAATTAACACTAAATACTTAACAAATTAAACCCTAAGATACAATGCAAATCACAACTATTAACATACCTATACTTAAATGTTTGCTTGTCCTCAAGCAAACAAAATAACAAACCCACAGCACACAATGCAATAATGAGGCAATGAATTCAACTTCATGAAATAAATTTTATCTTAAACACAATTATACAAGTTATTTCTAATCATTAACATGCAAAACCTATGTCTATGGACTTTGAACTAAATATACAATTTAATCAAGATCTAAGTGTTAATTTATTTACCCTTTTCAATTGCACACACACATTAATAACTCTTTGGTCCTTCAGACTCTGCAACTGTTGCTAAGTAAATTTTCATGAAAAGTTAAGCTTACTACAAGTTCGGTAAGTTTATTAAAGAAACATAAATCCTAATTAAGCTGTATATTTATCCAAAGGCCCTTAATTCACTACTTTTGCAAGCTAATGATTATTTACAACCTGATAGACTATGTTCAAAATTAAATAAATTTCACTCCATCTATGCCATTGACACATTCAAACAATTCACAAAATGTAACCTAATAACTATCATATAGTATATGAAACATCACATTCAAAGTAAAACACATAATTCCTCCCCACAGTTGAACAACACATTGTCCTTAATGTAAGAAGGAAGCACACAAACACATAAGAGAAAATAAAGAACATAGTTGAAAATAGACAGAAAAATAAACATGAAAATTAGAATTGAAGGCTAATTTGGTAAAGAAAAATAAATGAATGGAAAAAAATGGGTTAGACATAAATCCTATGGTGATGGAGGTGGTGATGGTGTCGGAGGCGGCAATTGAACGCCCTGAGACTCAAAATTTTGATGGATCTGACGGATATCCCGGCTTTGGCATTTTTGTGTTTGGGCCATCTCCTTCATCATTCTGGAATGCTCTATAAGTGTATTGTTGGTTTCAGATATTACATCTAGAACTTCCTTTTATCCTTGTCCTTCTTCTTCCTCTCCCTCAGACTCTTCACTGGTCTCTTCTTCCTGCCGAGGTGGCGCTGAGCTTGAACTTGCCTGATTGCCCTGATTTGGGCATGTATCTTTTGGTTGATATCCCTAAGTTCCATATATGGGACTTAAGGATTTTAGACCACCATAAATGATGGTGGTTTAGGAAGTCAGGGAGATGCACAATTAACCCCCTCCATTACATGCCAAAATGTTGTGCAATGGCAGCCACTATATACTCCATTTGTAACACCCCACTCCCGCCGGACCCGGACCCGATATCGACGGTGATATCCAAATCCGTGCCCCGCGAGGGTGGCGTGCCACATCACTTAACACTTCAA
>JAOQMS010042389.1:0-13856 GCA_027563885.1 Erythroxylum longipes
GGAAAGTTAAAATTAATAAGGAGTTCAATCATAAATTTTTAGTGGAATAATTTATGATTAATTATAATAAGAATATATTGGTCCTGTATAGATTCTTATTATAATTTTAGTCTTATTAATTTTTCCCTATGGTCCCTGTCGTGCCTCAATTGTTTGGATCACACATGTGTTATTTGTAATTTAAATAAACAAAAAATTATTTTAAATTAAATAGAAAAAATATGTTGTTTTGGAATTACAAACCATATAATCTTATCGGTAATTTCTTATGCGGAAAGGACATGTTTTTCAATATATAGAAGCTTTTCTTCCTATCAAAGAGGGATGATGATATTTGGAAAACGTAGAGAGAAAACAGAAACTCTCTTGAAAACTCTCTTGAAAACACATGATACATTCTTTCTGCCCACCCAGAAACACGGGTTACAAAAACAATTAAGGTTACACAACAAAAGACTGTAAGGATAAGAAGATTAGCGAAAGAAGTTTTTATGGAAAGAAGATCAGTTAGTGATTCCGTGCTTCAACAGGTTTGTCTAGTTTTGATTCTTGTGATTAGTTTGCCTGTATGTGTATTTTTGATCTGGGGTTGATTCCACTATGAATACTGTTGATTCCTTCAAATACCACCATAATAAAGAAGTTACAACTACATCACAACCATAATAAATGAGTATTGACAACAAGCAAAAGTAAAGGACGATAGCTATATTAAACTATTGTATCTAGAAAAACCTATAAGCTTCTATCGAGTTTGACTTCTAATGCTCCCCCTCAAACCTGACTTTGCATGCCAAGCTTTTCTTTGAGTTTGTGAAATACATCAGTCTTCAATGGCTTTGTGAAAATATCCACAATTTGATTTTCAGTTATGCAACGAATGAGCTCTATAGTTTTGTCTTTCACTTGCTCTCGAATAAAATGATATTTTGTGTCTATATGTTTGCTTCGACTATATGACACTGGATTTTTTGCAAGTGATATAGTAGATTTATTGTCAATATATATTGTAATCGGACCTTCTTGTGGATAATATAACTCACTCAAAATAATCTTCAACAATATTGCTTGACATGTACATGTTGCTGCAGTGATATACTCAACTTCTCACGTTAAGAGAGCAAATATTTGATGCTTTTTTGATGGCCATGAAAATATTGTTAATCTAATCTGAAATGCATATCTAGAGGTGCTATTTCGATCATCTAAGTCTCCACTATAATCATTATTTTTTATAACCAATCAACTTTAAATCTTGAGAATGTGTATTAAATAAACCATGATTTAATATATCTTAAAATTCTTTTTTCTGCAATGAAGTAATCTTGCTTTAGTTTCTCCATATATCTACTGACCAATCCAACTGCATACATAATATCTGGGTATGTGAAAGTCAAGTACCTCAAAACTTTCAACTAGACTCTTGAATAGTATCAGGTTTACAGACTCTCTATTTGAATCCATTCTCAATTTTACACCAGTTTCTGCTGGGGTAGCCATTGGCTTACAATCCTTTATTTTAAACTTGTTCAGAATTTGATCCATATACTTCTTCTGTGATATAAATATTCCATTTCTCATTTGTTTTATTTCGATTCCAAGAAAGTACGAAATTTTATTCTAAGAAAGTATAACATTTTACCAATATCTGTCATTTCGAATTCTTTAGTCATAGCTTTCTTAAAATCATTGAACATACTCTGATCATTTCTTATGAAGATCATATTGTCCACATATAAACACACAATCGTGATATCTCCATCTTGATTTTTCTTTGTGTATAAGGCATACTCATGTGGGATTTTTACAAAACCATTTATTTGGAAATACTCATCTATTCTCATATTTCAAGCCTGTGGAGCTTGCTTTAATCCATACAATGATTTCTTCAGACGATAGACTTTGTCTTCCTATCTTTTCTTAATATATCCCGGTGGCTCCTTGATGTAGACTTGTTCTTTTAGGTATCCATTCAAGAAAGCTTATTTCACATCTATCTGATAAATCTTCCTTCAATTTTGTGTTGCCAGTGCTATAAGAAGTCTAATAGTATCAATTTTTGCAATGGGAGCAAACACTTCATCATAGTCGATTCCCTTTCTATGCTTATAGCCTTTAGCAACTAACCTTGCCTTGTATTTTTCAACCTTACGTTCATGATTAGTCTTTGTCTTGTAAACCCACTTAACTCCTATTGCCTTATGTAATTTTGAAAGATTAGTTAGTTCTCATGTGTTGTTTCTATTGATCATAGCAATTTCTTTATTCATGGATTTTTCCCACTTCTCATCTTTAATAACCTCTTCATAAGTTAATGGATCACACTCTGCCATTAAACAAAACAATGAGTACTCAAATATTATCTGTACCTATTCTGTGGCATCATAGATATCATTTAGACTCCACATTTTTATAAGTGCCCCCCCTTGAATTGCTACTGCTACTGCTGTTATGTGATGAAGTTGATGGTGTTGATGTAGGAGTTGTAAAATTATATGGAGGAATTTGTTCATCTTGTGTGTTGGAGTCATCATCTTTATCATCATCAAAAAATAATCCTTGGAATTTCTTGTCTTCTCTATTTCATTTCCAATAATCAGCTTCATCGAATTCAACATCTCGAGAGATGATCACCTTATTAGTCAAAAGGTTGTACAATCTATACGCCTTACTCCTCTTTTCATAACCAATAAATATGCACTTTTTTCCTTTGTCATTTAACTTCATTCTTTTTTGATCAGGAATATGGGTAATGCACCTAAAAGTCCTGAAATGTCCAACTGTTGGCTTGCTACCACTCTATGCTTTATTTGGTGTTTTAAATTTTACATTTTTTGTTGGACATCGATTTAGCAAATAAATAACACATATAACGTCTTCAACCTAGAAAGTTCTCGGTAAATGCTTTCCTTTCACCGTGCTTCTCACCATATCAAAAATCGTGTGATTCTTTCTTTCTGCGATGCCATTTTGTTGTGGTGCATATGAAACTATCAACTGATGAACAATTCCATAATCTTTGCAAAAAGTTTCAAACAACTTTGACGTGTACTCACCTCCTCTATCAGATCTAAATATATTTAAATATTGCCCACTTTGTTTTTCTGCCATTGCTTTGAACTCCTTAAATTTATTAAGGGCTTCTAATTTTTCTTTAAGAATATACACCCAACATTTTCTGCTGAAATCATCAATAAAGGTAATATAATACTTGTTTCCATCAAGTGATGCTATATCAAATGGTTTAGCTATATTTGTGTGTACAATCTCTAATGGTCTTCTAGCTCTCCATGATTTTCCAACTTCAAAACTTTGCCTATGTTGTTTCCCTTTAATGCATGCTTCACATAGTTGATCCTGTTGATTAATTTCTGGAATTCCTTTTACCATCTTTGCTTTTGATAGCAATTGTAAGCAAGTATAACCAAGATGATCAAACCTTAAACGCCATAGCCATTATTCATCTTTAATGACAGATTTCATACACTTCAGTACTTCTGACTGAATCTCAAGTGTGAAAAGACGATTCTTCATCATTTCAACTTTAGCAATTAATTCTCCACCTTTGTTGATGACAAGAGAGCAATAATTTAAATGTATGTCGTACCTTTTTTCTAAGAGCTTGCTAAGGTTGATAATATTGCTTCTTAACGCAGGTACATAATAAACATAATATATGTTAGATATATGTTGGATATATCTCTTTATCTTATTTTGGCATATTTTTTATCATCTTGGATTTAAACACTAGTTGGATAATATTGTAGGTAGAATAGAATTCTATCCTGAATAGATATGAATTTGATGAAGAATATTGCTGGAAATTCCAAATTTCATTTTTAATTAAATTGTCTTAAGTGTATAAAGTAGATGAGGGGTATGGTTAGAAGTCTTGGTTGTGAATTAAGTTATTTTGCGTCAAAGTAGTGGCTGAAAGGTATTATCATAAGTTTCTTAGTGAATGAAGTTAATCTTTCTCTAAAACATATGATGGTGGTTTTGTTGTGAAAAAAAAGAGATATGACCTACGGCTGAATAAGTGAAGGTATGTGCGTGAGTGCTTTGGTGAAGTGTAGTATGTGTGATTTTGATTTTTGAAACACAATTGAAGGTGTGTTTATATTCGCTTGACCCAACTCTTGCACAAAAAGTTATTTTACTTAGTGAAGTTTGGATTGATTGGCTGTAAGTTTTGAGCATGACTATGTGTTGATTAAAATTCGGTGAATAGCTAAAGGTGGGCGTATGACATAACCTATACTATAATTTTCTTTTGGGAATTACGTGGATTAGCTGGTTATCTTTGTGCTAGAATTTTGTGGATCACGTCACCTGGTTGAATGGTTTTGTACTGCGTTTTCTTTGATATGTTGTCGTTGATTGGGTATTTTTGTAGCTGTGTTTTCTGCAGAAGTTTTCGTCGCTTGATAATGAGTTCTACGTGAATAAGCCCATTGTTGTTGCGACGACTTCCAGATTTATTTCAGTGGAGCTGAACTTTTCGGGAAGTTATTCTTTTCTTTTATCTCAAGTGTATTGTTATTCTTTTCTTAGTTGATTATCACTTAAGTTATTTTTATTAATTGTCTTTCATTAAGAATGGTAGAGAAAAATCCTCTATTGAGGTTAACATGAGTCGGTTGTGTTGTTGGGTGTGAAAATCTTTCACAATAAGTGAGGTTGAGAGATAGTGTTAAGGGTTGTGTGGTATTGGCTCAGTAAAGCCTTGAGTAATTCTATTGTACTTCGGTGAAAGAATTAATTTGGGTGAGGGCCCTGCAGACATAGGCAAGGAGTGTCGAACTGCGTTATCAAATTTTTGGTGTCATTTATTATTTCACTTTTGATTGTTTTTTTATTTGTGCCAGAGATGACCATGTAAAATTGGACAGTTTGGGAAACTATGTCCCCTACAGTTTTTCAATTGGTATCAGAGCGGGTCATTGTTTCAAAACTTGATAACAAGTTGGTGCAGATCCTAGTTTCGCAAACATGGATATAAGAGAAGGGGCGTCAATTATCAGGCCACCGTTGTTTGACGGTTCTAATTATACTGCATGAAAATCTCGGATAAAGGTCTTTATTCAAGCACAGGGAATAAGAGCATGGAACTTGGTGTTATATAGCTAGACATATCCGATGATTACTCACGATAAGGGAGAGATAGTTCTAAAAGTTTCATCTAAATGGACAAGAACTGAAGAAGAGAGAGCACTTGGAAACTCACAAGCAATTCACACAATTTTTAGTACTGTTGATGAAGGACACTTCTCAATGATATCAGCTTGTGAGTCAGCTAAAGAAGTGTGGGACGCTTTACAGACTATTCATGAAGGGTCTAAATCTGTGATAGCGTCAAAATTTCAGATATTAGCTGTGAGGTTTGAAGAACTGAAGATGTACAAAAATGAGACTATTGGGAACTTTCATGAAAGATTGCGAGATATAGCAAATTAAACACATCAAATCGAAAAGAAATATTTCATTTTGAAATTAGTTAAGAGGACGTTGAAATCACTGCCTCCTAGATTTAGTCCAAAAATTGTAGCAATAGAAGAGGCCCACGACATTAATGATCTGTCATTGGAAAAGGTAATTGGAATTCTTACAAATTTAGAAATGAATCTTTTAAGGGATAAGCAAGAAAGAAGAAAAGGATTGACACTACAGGTTGAAATTGTAAAAGGTGTGAATGATACAAAAGATGAATCTGATGAGAATGGAGATATGGACCTACTAACACGAGAGTTCAGTAAATGGTTGAAAAGAATGAAAAAGGAAAGACCCGAATTTAGACAACATGGTGGGAGTTCATCGAGTATCAACTTAAAGCAATAAGCCAAAGCTCAAAAGGGTGAAAGGAAGGTAAAGAGAATCCAATGTCATGAGTGTCAGGGCTTCAGGCATGTTCAAGCTGAATGTGCTAATACTTTGAAGAAAAGAAAAGGGAAATTCTATAGAAGCACTAGGAGTGAGAATGAATCCGAAAGTGAGTATGGTAGTGAAGAAAAAATCATTAATGGTACTACATTAGTTACTTTACATAGAAAAAGTCCAATTACTTGCTTAACAGTAACTGAGAAGGAAGTGACTGAAGACGTAAAAGAGGGAAAAATGAAAAATTTTCAGAAAAACGCAAACAACCCCAGCTCAAGACCCAATATCAGATTATGACAGTGATGAAAGTGACCTAGATGATAGAAAGGAGAATTTTTACGAGGCTTACAAAGCTATGTATGAAAAATGGGTGAATAGTGTAGAAAGAATGAAAGATTAAAAGAAGAAAATCTCTCTACGAAGAACATTATCCAAGGGTTAGAAAAGAATTTGAAGTTGGCATTAGATGAGCTTGGTGATGCTAGAATGAGATTAATAAGTACCGAAAAGGGATTGAGAAAATTAAATGCAGGCATAGAAAAACTAGAAAAGTTAATGGAAATCAGTAAAGTTAAAAGAGATCTTCAAGGCATTGGCTATAAGGGTGAGTACTCCAAGGTGAATGATGAGAAAATTGATATACCCACATCTGTTCAAGAAGAAACATTGAGGAAAAATCGAAGATTTGTTCCCACGTGTCATTTTTGCGAAGTTATCAGGCATATAAGGCCAAAATGTGACAAGTTACTGCAGATGTTGTTTCAAAGAAGCCAAAATTGAAGGACCCTATATCCCTCATATAAATTTCAAAATCAGTCTTAAGTACTGAAATCCACTTAAGTTAGAAAGGGTCAAGGACAAGCATAAAGACGTAGTGAAGGAAAAACAAGAAAGTATTTAGATTCACAGTTAGTTACTGCTTTTGAAGAAACTATTTAGAATGAGGATAATTCAGTTACTTCAGATGAAGAAATCAATCAGACAGTTGATGACTGAGATAATGTAATGAGGAATAAGTCCAGGTTTGAATTTCTTCGAGGAGTACAGGGACTGTGTGCTTTACATTTTTGAACTATGATTTGATGTTATTTATTAAAAACCAAAAAAAAGAAAACGAAATGTTAAAAAATTGTCTTCTTTAGTTCTTTTTTAATTTTTATGTAGCCATTGTCGTCCCATCTTTTTAGTAGTTTGCATTGTGACTTCTATTTGACTCCACCGAAGGCTCTTCAGCTCTCTTATCAGTATGGGTCTCTCTCTCGGTTATTTCTCTCTCTTTCGGGCATATCTTTGGTGTTTTAAATAGTGGTCAATTGTCATCTTGGAGTGCTTGTGATTCTTCCGATGCATCTATTATTGATTCTTATGATTCTGCATTTTGACACTGCTTTGTCCCAAGGGGAGATATCAAATTATTTTTGGTAACTGTTTAATTCAGGGGGAGATTTTAAGGTATCTCTGTGACTATTAGTCTTACTTTTTGGCATCTTTTGTCCCAAGGGGAAGAAATTTGGATGATTAGATTATTGTTTCTATAAATGTTCTTTAGAACTTGATGTTAGATTAAGGGGGAGTTTTTGGATTGTGAATTCTATTTTTATATGTCCATTTATATGATTTAGGGGGAGCTTCGTATTTGTGACAAATATGCCAAAAGGGGGGAGATTGTTAGATATATGTTGGATATATATCTTTATTTTATTTTGGTATATTTTTAAATTGTCATATTTTTATCATCTTGGATTTAAACACTAGTTGGATAATATTCTAGATAGAATAGGATTTTATCCCAAATAAATGTGAATTTGATGAAGAATATTGCTAGAAATTCCAAATTCCATTTTGAATTAAATTGTCTTACGTGTAAGAAGTACCTGAGGGGTATGGTTAGAAGTCTTGGTTGTGAATTAAGTTGTTTGGCATCAAAGTAGTGGCTGGAAGGTATTATCATAAGTTTCTTGGTGAATGAAGCTAATATTTCTCTAAAACATATGTCGATGGTGGTTTTTTTGTAAAAAAGAAGAGATATGACCTACGACTGAATAAGTGAGAGTGTGTGCGTGAGTGCTTTGGTGAAGTGCAGTAGGCGTGATTTTGATTTTTTAAATACAGCTAAAGGTGTGTTTATATTCGTGTGAACCAACTCTTGTACAAAAAGTTATTTCACTTGGAGAAGTTTGGGTTGATTGGTTGGAAGTTTTGGGTGTGACTATGTGTTGATTAAAATTCAGTGAATAGCTGAAGGTGGGTGTATGACATAACCTATGCTGTAATTTTCTTTTGGGAATTGCGTGGATCAGTTGGTTATCTTTGTACTGAAATTTATGTGGATCAGGTCACCTGGGCTGAATGGTTTTGTGCTACATTTTCTTTGATGTGATGTCGTTGATTGGGTATTTTTGCAGCTGTGTTTTCTACATAAATTTTCGTGGCTTGATTATGAGTTCTTCGTGAATAAGCTCATTGATATTGCGGCGACTTCCAGATTTATTTCAGTAGAGCTGAACGTTTCGAGAAGTTATTCTTTCTTTTATCTCAAGTGTATTGTTATTCTTTTCCTAGTTAATTATCACTTGAGTTATTTTTATTAATTGTCTTTCATTAAGAGTGGTAGAGAAAAATCCTTTATTGAGGTTAACACGAGTCGGTCATGTTATTGGGTGTGAAAATCTTTCACGGAAAGTGAGGATAAGAGATAGTGTCAAGAGTTGAGTGGTGTCAGCTCAGTAAAGCCTTGAGTAATTCTATTGTATTTCGGTGAAGGAATTAATCTGGGAGAGGACCTCGCAGACGTAGATAAAGAGTCGTGAACTGTGTTACCAAAATTTTGATGTTATTTATTATTTCACTTTTGATTGTTTTTTTAATTTGTGCCAAAGACGATCACGTAAAATTGGACAGTTTGCAAAACTATGCCCCCTATAGTTTTTCAATATATATACCTCTTCTCTCCATTTTTAAGGTAATCATAATCTTGCCTTTACCTTTTACTAAATTTTTTGGTGAGTCATCAAAAGTAACTTCTTGGATTGTCTTATCTAAATTTGTAAACAGCTCTTTTCGTCCGCACATATAGTCGCTAGCATTGGTATCAAGATACCAAATATTTTTCTTGCATTCTTCATTTCCTTTGTATGTTAAGAAAATAGTTGACTCATTTTCTTTATCTTACGTTGCTACAAAATGATTTGTTTCCTCCCTTTTCAAAGCTGATCTGCACTTGTAACTAAAATGGCCATACTCGTTACACTTGTAGCATTGCAATTGTGATTTACTACCTCGCTGTTGAAAACTTCCTCTTCCTCGATTTTGAAATCCTCTACCACGACCATATGTTTAATAACTTTCATTTGTTTGGCCTCTTTCAAAAGAGTTCCTACCACATTCTCATCTACCACATCCTTGTCCACCACGTCCACTTCTGTAGGCACCTTTATAGCTACCTTGATTTCCTCTGCTTTATTGGTAGCTAGTTTGATTGCCACCAATAGATAACTTGCTTTGCAAAGCTTGTTCCAAATCATTAGTATTTTCATTTTGGATCATTCTTAACTCATAAGCTTGAAGAGAGTCCATAAGCTCATCAATAGGTATTTGTGACAAATCCTTTGATTCTTTAATGGCAGGGACGATATAATCAAACTTTATTGTCAGTGAGCGTAAGAGTTTTTCCATCACCCTCACATCATCAAAAGCTTGTCCATTTCTTTTGATCTCATTCGTCACCACTTTCAGACAAGTAACTCTACATTTTTAATGTTTCAAATTCAGCTCTAAGAGATTGGAGTAGTACCTTTTTAGCTTTTTCGACTCCTTGAAGAGATTTCTGTAGAGATTCCCATACGTCTTTGATGTTTTTGCATTTGATATTTTTTCAAATGTGGATTTGTCAACTCCTTGAAAGATGAAAATCAAGGCCTTCTTGTCCTTCTTGCATGATTCTTTAAGTGATTTTCTTTGTGTATTTGATAGATATGCTTTGACAATCGCATCTTCAGGCTCAGTGTAGGCCTCGTCAACAATCTCCCACAAATCTTGTGTTTTGAGCAGTACCTTCATTTGGATGCTCTAGTTTCCATATTTTGTCTTAGTTAATTTTGGAATTTGAGGCTGAATCATATTAGTCATTTTCACGTCCTTGATACATAATCACGAACTTAACTCTGATACCACTGGTTGGAAAAAAAACTACTAGAAAACAAGTAGCAATATATATTGATAAAAAAAACAGTGTTGCAAACTTTGAACTGTAGCTCTACCTCTCACTCTCTCTTATTCTATTTTCACTCTGCTTTTCTCTTTTTTCACAATTTTTTTAACTTCTAAAACACTACCCATACAATCACTTTTATAACCATCATTTTTTTATAAAAAAATTTTAAATTATTATAGTTAAAACTAGATCTACTCTCTGAATGTAATCTCAATCATGGATAAACCCCCTAACCCTTTTGCGAGCGGCACTAAGTGAGCTCGCACGGTAGAATCTCCATCCACAAACCCTAGCCCTCCAAACCCACATGCGGAGGAGCCTAGAAAACCCTCCTTTAAAGAAACACTTTCTACCCTCTTCCCTTGCGCAAACCGACCTTGATGATGCGGTCCTCACATTAATCTCCTCTCTTCAGGGTTCTCAAGAAACGGTTGAATAGATCTTTGTAAACCATGGGCAGATGCACTTGTTGTAAAGTTGCTGGGTTACAATCTAGGGTTTAAAGGGTTATATACACGCTTGACTCAACTCTGGAAACTCCAAAGCCTGGCAACATGGACAGATGTAGGGAACGAGTTCTATGTCTTAAGGTTTCAGAACCAAGACGACTACGAAAGGGTTCTTTTGGGCGGTCCGTGTATGGTGGCATCTCATTATCTGACGGTGCAGCGTTGGAACCCAGCATTCGACTGGGAAAAGGAAAGTATAAAGAGGGTCGCTGTATGGATTCGTATTCCTAATCTTCTGCTTCCCTGCTTTAACAAATCATTCCTCAAAGAGCTTGGGGATGCCTTTGGCAAAACCTTACGGATTGACGAAACGACCCATTTTGCTGCTCGAGGCAAGTTTGCTAGAATAAGTGTGGAGGTGGATCTTGATAAGCCACTTATATCTAAATTCAAGCTTTGGAGGAGAATTTTCATAGTAGAGTACGAAGGGTTACACCAGATATGCTTTCACTGTGGTAGGTACGGCCACAATCAGGATGCTTGCCCCGATATGCCTATTGCGGAAATGGTCTTCTCTACTGGTTCATCGCCACCCCATCAACAAGTGAGGGGACTTATGAATCCCCCTAAACAGAAGAAGCTAGAGTTGTTATCGGAATTTGGCCCGTGGATGTTGGCCCAGAACAGGACGAGGCGTTGTCAGGAGAATGTAGCAAGAACCGTCTCTGGAGAGGCCCTCTTACCATCTATGAATCCAATTTATTCAGAGGAGAAGGGGAAGGGGAAGACCAATCCTCCACCCGTTGTAAAGAATGTGAAGTCTGCCACTGGCTCTAGGTTTTCGATGTTGAATGAGCATCGCGATGATGGGGATCTACCTGAATCCCCTCGATCTTCTGAGGTCCCCTCGATGTTGAACCACCGCAAACCAAATGTTAAGGATGCTCCCAAAAAGAAACCGGAAGAGGTGGCTAGCCAATCGCGAAGAAGGGCAAAGAAAAATACTAAGGCTCCTAGGAAAGGAAGCATGGTTACTGCTGAGACTTTTGTTGAAGGATCCTCGAGTGGTCCAAAAGAGGCTCCGAATAATGTGGCACTTCCCGGTTCCTTTATTATTTAGCAGACATGATTTCACTAAACTGATGCTGCCTACTAGTGCTTCTTGTCCAGAGGCAGAGACTCCCCACTCATCTGCCTTGAAAATTGATACTTCGCATATCGTTCAATATAAGGAAGTTCAGTCCCCTTCGAATAATTCGGTACCTATGGAAGTCTTAAAACCCCCCGATCCTGTGCCGTATATCCAAGGTTTCAACGTTCACCCTACGAATGAGTCTCCTCCTGTTGTAGATAGCTATGAAGGGTCAAGTGATTCTCGGGTCGCCGAGGAAGAGTTGGCTAGTTGTAGCCAAATGGATGCTAGCAATTAGCTAAGTCTTTTCCTTTTACTTATTTTTTATGATTCTTAGTTGGAATATTAGAGGTTGTGCCAGTGATGTTGCTATTGCTGTTTGCAGGGACATTTGTGCACGGCATAACCAAAAAATTCTAATACTGCAAGAAATGCGCATAAGTGGGGAGCCTGCTAATAGTGCCATAAGGAAATTAAATTTTAATTTTAATGTTAAATCGGAAGCTATAGGCTTCTCGGGTGGTATTTAGATCTGTTGGAATGATCTGGATATTACTATTACACTTATTGTTACCCAAAAATAGATAATTCACTGTAGAGTTATGTCTCCATTCTATGATGGATATCTGAGTGCAGTTTACGGCAGTCCCCAATCTGCCCTGTGCCCAGAACTTTGGGATTCCATTGGAACTATTAGCCATTCCATGACTGGTAAATGGCTCTTGATTGGAGACTTTAACTCCATTTTACACCCTGAGAATAAAAAGGGTGGTAGACTTGTTACGATAGCACAGTATCGGGAGTTTGCTGATTGTTTAGATGAGTGTGGACTCATTGAAATAATCTCATCCGGTTTTATGTTTACTTGCGAGGGTCAGGGAATCCAGGAAAAACTGGATTGGGCCATCTCAAACTTGGATTGGAAGTTGACTTATAGAGATGCTTTTGTGGAACATCTCTATGCTATTCGTTCTGATCATAAACCTATTCTTCTACATATGATTCCACCTTATCCACGGTTCCCTTACAAAAAAATTTTCCGATTGCAGGTCGCATGGCTCTCTGATTCTAGGTTCCATCATTTTGTTGATAATGAATGGAACAAGAATACGGACTTTGCTGAGGCTCTCCATGATCTGAAAGGCAAGCTTGTTGTTTGGAATAAGGAGGTATTCGGTGATATTTTTCAAAAGAAAAGACAATTACAAGCGAGACTCTTGGGCATCCAAAAATCTCTAGAAATACGCGAATCTAACTTTCTCCGAAGGTTACAAGTTTAACTCAAAAAAGAGTTTGAACTTATAATCATTCAGGAGGAATGCTATTGGAAACAGCGGGCTCGAGATAATTGGATTGCTTTAGGGGATCGCAATACCCGCTATTTTCATGCTTCGGCAGTTATTGCTCGAAGTATGAAAAGGGTAATGTCTCTCTTCAATAATGAGGGTACTTGTATTACTGATAGAACTGATCTTAAAACCCTTGCAGTGGATTATTTTACACATTTATTTTCTGAGGAAGGGGGTATCTCTCAGTTGGTCACCTTACAGAATTTCACTCCAGTGGATTCTATGCAGTGGCCGTCATTGGTTGCTATCCCGCTGGAGGATGAAATTAGGAGTGCCTTGATGTCTATGGGGGTGACTAAAGCACCTGGCCCTGATGGCTGTCAAGCCATCTTCCTTCAAAAGAAATGGCCAACTATTAAGGGCAACCTTATTGCTTTTGTTCAAAGAGCTTTTTCTGATGGCTCTGGAATTGCGGAGGTGAATCAAACCCTTATTTCTTTAATTCCAAAAGTGCATCGACCTGAATTGATCACTCAATTCAGACCCATTGGGTTGTGTAACGTGAGCTATAAACTTGTCACAAAAATCTTATCAAGGAGAATCCAACCCTTGCTTGCTAACTTGATTGGTAGGGAGCAAGCGAGCTTCGTCCCTAGCCGACAAATTATTGATAATGTAATCATCACTCAAGAAGCAATTCATTCTATGCGTCTTAAACATGGAAAAACTAAATGGATGGCTATTAAGGTTGACCTTGAGAAGGCCTATGATAGGCTTAGATGGAATTTTATTAAGGATACACTCTTATGGGCCAATTTTCCTCCTGGATTGATTAATCTAATCATGGAGTGTATCTCCACACCAACCATGAAACTCCTTTGGAACGGAGAGCAGAC
>JAOQMS010042390.1:0-13855 GCA_027563885.1 Erythroxylum longipes
ATAGGTGAGATGTTAATCCTAACATAGTATAACTAAATGAAGTCTAAGCCAATTTTATCGTACAAACAAATGAAGACTATACTCAGGATGAATTAAATGACAATGATGATACTTTGGCCGAATATACTAGTGATGAAGAATCTAATGATAATGTAATTAATGACGATGATTTTCAAAATCTTGATCATGATGATTGAATGTATATAAATTGTTTATATTGTTTGAAATGTTATGTTCATATTTGACTTATGTTGTTGATGTTTAACTTATGTTTATTTAGGAAGAATTAATACGTATTGTTGATTTTTTTACTTATGTTTATAGGGAATGTAGGTGTTTGATTTATGTTTATGTTGAATGTTTAGTTTTGACTTGTGTTTGACTTATATTCATATGGAATGTTGATGTTTGAGTAAAGATTATACATTATGTTGTTATATTATTTACAGATATTTAATATAATGGGACCTGGTAAAAATAAGGGAAAAAGGGTGGTAACCATCGAAGATGTTCCTCTCCTACAGCAATCAAATCAATTTGACACTATCGATTAACAACCACTGATATCATCCTCTAATGAAGGCAGTCAGTAACAACCTATATCTACCTCAATTAATCCTGAGGGATCTTTAGATCTGTTATTATTAACCAACTATATTTACAGTTATGCTTAAATATATATTTACATGTTTAATGTGTTTTTTCTTATCATTATTATTTTATTGTCAAGTTCTAATACCGACACAAGAAAAAGAGGTAGAGGTATTACTAAAGGATTTGAGTTGCAACGCATGAATGTTGTAATAAACAGCAAGTTGTCTATGCATATTGACCCCACACAACATCATCCTATTGATAAAATGTAATCAAAAAAATTATCCAGTGAGTTGGGAGTCGTTGTCGGGAATGAATTATCGTGCCTTCAATATGCCAGGCAGTTAATGGAAGACAACTTGCTACATAATGTTTTGGACAAAGTTTTGGTAATTTTTAATTCATTTTATTATATGCATTACGGTTTTACTTATTTAAAGCATAAGTTAACTCATACGTGTTGTTCACAGATGAAGTTCAATATCATCGATATCGAGAACCCTGAAGTTTCAAACTGTGTCATTTCACTGTTGAAATAAAAGGCAAAGGATCATCATTATCAACTTCATAAATACTACAAGTCTTTTCCTTCAGATGAGGAGGCAAGGAGACATATTCCAGAATGAGTAACTCCAGAAAATTGGAGTGAAATGTGTGATTATTGGGCTTCTCTGAAGGTTAAGGCCTATCTTCTTTCTCTTCATATTTCCTTCCATTAATTTTGTTTTTACATTTAATGACTATTTCTTCTCTTTATTTAGGAAAAGTGTGAGAAAGGCAAGGTTAACAGAGAACAAATGAAAACTCCTCACAATACCAGCTCCAAATCATTTGTTATTGTACGACAAGAATTTTTAAGTGTAATGTTTAAAAGTTATTATTCTATTAGTTAATAAAATATAATCTAATGTGTTCTAAATTTTTTTATTCATATAACAGAGCTAGACACAACTCAATGGACAAGAGTGTGATAGGATCACACTTTACAAGCGGACACACTACAAGAAGGTGAAGGTTGGACGTTTGAAGAGGCACAAAAAAGATATAAGTATAAAAATTTTAATTTTAAAGTTTATTTATTTATGTAATACTAAGTAATAATATTTGAATTACATCTCGATTTTGTGTTTTAAATTGTAGGAAAACATGTAGGATTTGTTGCAGAGATCTTTGTTTGATGGGAATGAGCCCGATGTGGATGAAATTAACAACAATGTCCTTGATACAAGATTAGGGTATATCAAAGGTCTTGGGTAAGTAAGCCAATTGGTTCATCATCATCACGACCATCATATGTAACGACGCTTCAAGAGGAGAACCGGTCACTTAAGGCTTAGTTACAATGTAATGGAGAAAAGTTAGATCATACTCAAGAAAAATTATAACGTAATGAGCAAAAACTAGATCGTACTTAAAGAGAGTTGATCAAGCTAAAAAAGATGGTCAAACAAATACTTAGTCCACAGTATATCAATAGTAGTGACGATGAGGAGTCTTAGTTTGTTAATAAATTATTTTCTTAATTTTTGTAATAACATTTAATTACATGTTTTTGTATAAAATGCGTATCATTTTTAATTATGAAACATTTTTATTTTATTTTATTTTATTATTATATAAACAATTTGTCACCAACAATAATTACAAAATGTGACTAAATTATAATTCAAACCATGTTAAAACCAATAACTTGAACTAAAAATGTTGTTAATAATTATAATTAAATATTAAATTAGTAATAGGGGAGTTAAATTAAAAATAAATATTCATCACTAAAAGTTTTTAGCTACAAATATAAAATTGTCACCAAATCTTTTACCTACGTTTTCTAGAATGTCTTTAATAACATTTAGCTACATTTTAATTTTTGTAGCCAAAATATATTCTGCTACCAAAATAAATCGTCAGTAAAATTTATTATCTACGCCTATGTTAACGAAGCTAGTTAACTATTCCTACCAAAATTAAAAGTGACAATAAGTTATTTGTGGTTATTTCTCATCTCGTCGCATATTCTTATTAGCAATGATGTAATGTTTGTAGCAAAATCTTTTCAGCGACAATTCCTTTAAAACGTCGCAAATACTTTTTTTCTACTGGACTTTTGTGATCATTTGTTCGATGATTTTTTTTGTCTTAAATTTTTTTTGCGACATTTTAGTTTCTTTCAACGACGTTACATTTCGTCACCAAAACCCTTCTCTATTGTAGTGGGAATTCATAGTAGCAACTTATAAAATTTGGAGTATTTTATTAATCTTAGCCAACAATGAAACTAAATAAAATCATAATTGATAAAATGCAATTAAATTACTAAACTAATTCAGTAAGATAATTAAATAGCAAGAAAAGATCAAGATAATAAAATGTTAAGGTTTTGATGTTCATTTATAAGAAATTTCAATTATCATACAACAATTGATTATCAACGTTGAAATAATAATTAATCTAATATACCTATGTCTCTTATTAAGGCACGTAGTTATATCTAATTAAGTAATCACCATCTCTCAAATCTCTTTAGTTATCACACTAGTATGAGAAATTTTTTTAGATATAAAATATTTGCACATATTATACATCTCTTATTCCTTCATACAATCTCTAAAATTAAATCTGTAATAATTAGATATAAATCCAACAATTAAGATTAAAGAGAATAAATTCAACCAAAGAATAATAACTCATGCATTAGTAATTGAAATATCCAATATAAACTACACCCCTAATCCTAAATAGGTTAGCTATTAAATATTATAAACATAAAATTAAAAAATTAGTCTTAACATCAAAGAAGATAAAGAAGGAAAACATAGAATATCTTAAATTTGTCTAACTTGAGGATGATCTCCTTCCAAACCTTACTTCTAAACTTTCTTGATGTTAGGAACTCATAAACAATAACTAAAGACAAAGTACTTACCAAAAGCTTCCCCCAAAACACCTAAGAAACGTCCCTAATGAATCTTCTTAAAAGTATTTATAGCAAGGGTTACATTATAGAGTCTTAAGTTTGATTAAAGTATGCTTCTATACATCTTTAGATTGTGTGTTATGAGACCAACATTAAACCAACTTCCATACCAATATTGGTTAGCTTTTAGAATTTTATACATGTAAAGATTGATGAGATAGTTATCGGTCATAAATACCACTCTAGCATTAGTTTACGTATGTTTCTCAAACTTGTCTATCTAATAACTCACTAGAACCGATTCCATTTACAACACCTGTGCCAGTTATATCCTATTTCAAGTTTCTCTAGTCTTCTCAAGTTTTTGGCATTGTCAAGGTTGAATTGATCTCTAATGCATTTTACTAATTTCTTGTCCATCTTGTAAACTTCTAATAGACTTTAATATTTTCTTGATTGCACAAATATGGAGAATAATACACTAATATTTGAGATTTGTCTCAAATAATCACTTACAAGACTAGAAACTAAATATAGAAAATATAATTCCATAAAAAATATGCCACAGAAGTGCTACATTACAAACTAATGTAGCCTTTATAAATATATGAAATATAGACTTTTTTTTCACAATTAACTTAATGGTTGTCCTCAAGAAATTGGCAGCAAAACAACCTAACTAACAAATAACACTAACTAAAATAAGAAAGAATTCCACTTCTATAGGTATATGGTGACATTTAGCACATGATGTAAGCCTTTAAACTCCTAGGTGTTGCCAATGGAGAGGTTATAATATCTTAAGAGTTTGCTATGTTATCATAAATATCGACATACACCGAAGCTTTTGGGATTATTTATATGTGTCCAGTCAATTGGTCCAAACCTTATATCACATTTTTGTTGTTTTTACCACTCTTTTAAAAAAGGACTTGGAAATGATTTCTCTAGTCTTCCATTACATCATTGAAAACATTTGTTAATGGTTTTATGGATAACAGATGTATATATCAATTTACTCAACTTTTTACCTTTAAACTTTCTTTACTTCTTAGGTATGTGGTACGTAAATAAAATTTTTTCATATTACTTTAAAAAACTTGAAGGTATTGATTTCAAATTCTCACTAAGAATTCAAGTACATCACTATCATCAAAAAATATTGCATTATATGTTGCTATAGAACTCGTATCATATATTAAGTTGCTTTTAATTATTTATGTTGTTTTAATGAATTACGTTGTTTTTAATGTTTCTAATGGCTTCTGCACAAGTTATAATAGCTTAATATGTAAGTACAAGTCTTTCTTATGGTGGGAATATCATGTTAGAACTTGAATTCAAATATCATGAATATGGCTACATTTGAAAATGTTAGCCTTTATTATGCCAATTTTAGGCAAGTGAGATGAGGAAGGATATAGGTTAACATCAAATTGATAAGGTATAAAGGTACTCGGTTTTAACTTTTGGGAGTCATTAAGACATTGAATCAAACCAAAGTTGTATTAGAATAGCAAACCTTATAAAAGTTCATGTGAGCATTGATGTGTATGTAACCTATAATTTAAACACACCTTTCCCTAGTATTGATGCATTATAAATAATTGGAGGATAGGTACATGTTAGTGACCATGATGATGATGAACGTAATTAAGATGACAATGAATAGAAAGATGAACATGTGGATGAACATATTAAATGTGTACAATCTGATTTCTATATAGACATTCTGGATAACCATCAACTAGTTTAAATCAATTCAACTAATTATGGTAGTTTTATTGATAGTGATAAATATCATAGTGGAAAGGAGCTAGGTGAAGCTTTACATAGACCAAATTCAAGTATTAGACATAATCCAATAGGTGTTGCATAATAGTGGAGATTGTGTATAAAGTTTGGAGCTGTAAAAGAATTTAAAGATGTTGTTGTCAATTATATAATGCAAACATGCTATAATATAAGGTTGAAAGAGGAGTGAGAGCAATAGGATTAGCGTTAGGTATATTAAAGGATGAGCTTGGGAGTTGTATGTAGGATATGATAAGAATGAAAAATGTTTCAATGTAAAGACTTACAAACATGATTAAAGTTATTTCATAACTAACAAATCGATATTAGTTTATGCCAAGTTTTTTATGAGACATTTCAAAGATAGAATTTTTGAAATGCCTAATATCTAAACAAAAAAAAAATGGTTGAAGAGTGCAGAGAGAAACTTAATATTTTTGTTAGCTCAAGCATGTATATAATAGCAAAGAGGAGAATGAGAAAGAGATGGCAATAATTATATAAACAAATATACCAAACTGTATGGATATATACATGAGTTGAAGTTAAATAGTCTTAGATTAACAATGGAGTTGCAACTATCAAGGAATCAGAACACTTCCTTACTACATATAATGACAAATGAACGTTTCATTATTTTGTTAATACTTCATTATCTTTTATTAGGCATCTTATTCATACTTCATTATCTTTTATTGCAATTCAAAATGTTATATATTTGTTTTGAATGTCATAAAAAGACTATGGAGGCATTTGAGACCTATTTTTGGAATAGATGGGAGCTTTCTTAATATAGAGTTCCAAGGCCAATTGTTAGGTGTAGAGATGGTAATAGAGAAATGTATCCATTGTCATAAGGTGATATGGAGATAGAAAACATGAATTTGTGGAGTTAGTTTCATAAGTCTACTACCATTTGATTTGGAATTGGATAGTAGAGAAGGATTTACATTGATATTTGATATGCAAAAGGTATTTTCATCTTTACATAGGTATAACTGATTTGATTATATTATTAAAGGTTAACTAATATTATCTTCAATTGAATTGGTGACCAGTTAGAGTTGTAGAGGAGACTTTGCCAAATACAACTCACTGAATGTGTGCCATATAGATATATACATATAGATATAGATATAGATATATCACAATTGAAATGGGAACTAAAAGGAAAAAGACCTTAGAAAGTATTTTTAATTTGTATATGGTCTACCTACATCGAAGATTTCAATGAGCAGTTGAAAAATAAGATAAAGCACAAATTTGTTTCTTTTTACTTAAATATCCCAAGGAGAGGTGGGCAAGATGTTACCAATACTCTAAATCTAAATGTTCAATAATTGACAACAATATGAGTGAAACTTTGAACCGATGGATCTTATCAGCTAGAGACATGTGGTGATTAGTATGATTGAAATAATTAGAGTCATAGTGATGAAGAGGCATGTAAATAGGAGACATTTTGTGCATGGATAGAAGTAAAGTATTGCACCAAGTATAGTAAAGATGTTGGAATATATAAAAAAAGATGTAATGTAATAGAGAATAGTCTAGAATGGAAACAGTGTTTATGAAGTTTAAAAGTATGATGTCATTATTGGCATAAGACCTATATGGATACCCTTGTAAACATGGTATTAGTGAAAACCATCATTCAAAACAAAAGGTTAATACATCTGTAGATTTATGTTATAAGAAGGGTCAGTTCTTGAGTTTGCATAACCATGTGTTAAACCCTATTACGGGTAAAATTGTTTGGCCTTCAACCGATGCAAAGGTCATACATCCTCTAGCTAAAAGAGTAGTGCTAAACAAATCCAAAATTGTAAGAAGGAGGTGACCAAATGAGCTTAACAAATAGAAAATTCAAACAAATTGTCTCAGAAAGGATAAGTGTAGAAATGTAGGAAATGTGACAATTTTGGTCATAACTCCAAAAAATTACAAGAAGGAAGGCTCAACGTTAAATGCTGAGGCCTCTTTATAAGTATAAAGACCATATGTTTATCAGGTTATCATCGAGGCATCTTCATAGGTATATAACCCTCGGTTTTTTATCAATTTATATTGGTTATAATAACTAATCAATGTTTTTTAATTGAAAAAATATGTAGGTGCAAATATCATGCTAAACCATTTCAATAAAGCAATCTTATAAGGACTGTGTTTTTTATCAATTTATTCTTAGTTATAATAAGTAACAAATATGTTTTTTAATATTTTTACATATTTTTTCTAGGTTAATAGCTTTAGATATGCTAGTAAAAGTAAGTATAGAAATGTTGATCCACACACTCAAATTATCAGTTGACTAAAAGATTTATAGTTTAGAGGACAATCTAGTCTTACTTTATAATAGTTACAAACTCAAGTAAATAAAAGGGGAGCATCATTAGCACAATCATCACAAGAACAAGTTTTCCAATCTTCCAATCAAGTAAAAATAAAGGAATAAATGTGGAATAACTTTTATGTGTGTGTGTGTGTGTGTGTGTGTGTGTACTATTGGCATAACTTTTTTTATGTATATACTATTGATATAAAACTAATTGAAAATATGCTGATGATTTTTATGTATGTGCCATTGTAGTTATAAATAACTTTTAGTATAACTTTTGCTTCCATTTATGAATTCATATTCATATATTAGCTACTCAATATTTATAGGTAATCATATCACAAATCATTTTAATTTAATAATCAATTGCACAATCATTACACTCTACATAAGTCTAGGTTGATCTTTAACATTATAATTCAATGTCTTGCTCATTGAAAATAACAAGTACCATATGCACAAAAAATCCTATTGAAATATTCATTAATATAAACTTCATTTCCTTTTTCTTTTTTTTTTCTAAAAAAATTTGTCTTATTTCATGAGCTTTATTTGCTCCTCAAACTCCTTGGTTGTGCTTATTTATTAGTACTTATTCCAACATTACTTGTTTCAACAACCTTCTTTAACATTGTACTTTTTTCCTTAATTTTTAAATTACTTGAATTGCTCTCTTAGTAAATTTATCATCATACCATTTAAAAAAGTCATATGTAGTAACTTAAAAATTTTGATTTCATTATCTAAATATTAAACACAAAAGTTTTTAAACTAATAACAAATAAATTCTCATTAGAAAATAGAGGCCTTTATAAAATCTCCGTCTAAGATTGTGATCACTCTATAAAGTATTTATCGTGGTAGTTAACCCACAATAGCAAATGAAATTTTTAGCATTTGAACTTCTTGTTGTATTAGTAGACGATAAGGATTCTATAGGTTTGGAAGTTGTCACTACAACAATCACATTGATGGAACATATACTCTGAAAGAATTTTCACATTGAAAAAGAGGACTTAACAAATTTAATGTATGTTCGATTTATGTGATCTTTACACCTACAAATTAGACTTAAAGATATAGATTTTTGATGAAAATAGGATTACAAAAATACTATATATAAAATTGAACTGATAAAGTAATAGGTTTAATTATGTGCATAAATAAATGGTGAATCTTGAGATGCTTATATCATATTTCTTCACTAACCTATCTTGTGTTTTATTTATAGAGAATCTTGAGAGCTTGGATCATGTTTTCTTTAGCTACAAGTACTCTTCTTAACTATTGAACCATTTTCTGAGAATTTTCAGGATGCACTGTAGTAGTTTAGAATGGACAGAATTTATTGTTTTACCTTTTAGGGTTCATTTTCACACCTAAGGAGATTGAAGACTTCTCAAATGACTTTTGGATAATTAGTGTACAACATATAACATGAAAGGAACAAAAAAATCTTAGAAAAGAGGTGCTAAATGTTGAAGCAAATTTACAAAATCTAATACTAATAATTTACATTTTTTTCCAAAAACTAATGTTATGAAAGCTATTTATATTAAGTCTGGAATAAAAGAAATCCAAATTAATATCAGCAATTTAAGAAGCGAGTGCAAAGAATTCCAAAACTAGGAAATCAGAGCTTTAGAATTTTATTAGTGACACATCATATGGAGAATTTTTGCATATTTTTGTTTATAGAGAGAGATAGTTTACCTGCTTTGGAAGAAAAGGTAGAGGATGGATGACAACAATGAAGAGGGAGAAAAAAGATAGCGATGGTGAAAACATAGAAAGAATATGGCATGGAAAAAAGAAGATGATGGTGAATAGGGAAGCTTGAGATGGTTAAAAAGATAGTTGGCAATGATGGAGGGCGAATTATGGGTGACGTTGAAGAAGGCAGTGAAGAAAGGACAGTGAAGAGGAAAAGAAGATTGGTAACTTTAAGGTTAGGTATAGGTAAAATTAGGATTTTGTAAATTAGGAATTTAGTTGATGTTAGGTTAAACTATTTTATTAGTTTAATTAGTTCTAATTAAGAAAATTAAGGACATTTTTAATTAATTATTAAATTTAGATATTTTGAAAAAGATGATGTGGCACCATACACCCCAATTAAAGTTGAAATATTATATATTTCTACCATGTCGTTAATGATGTGATAGAAAACTAATGAAGTTTAGTATCCAATGGATTTTTTTGTCTATAAAGGGTTCAACTTGAACGTTTTTAAAACGATAGAGTTTGATTTAAACATTATGAAACGTTAAATTCCAACTTCTATTCAGATATAAATATTGTGGTTATTTTTGCACTTTTAACCAATATAATAATTGAATAGTTACCTTATAATGGTACCAAAAACTTGATTGAATCTATTTGTAAATGTTCAGAATTTGAGGTTCACTTGTGAAGAATTCGAATTATCATATACTGATTGATTATCAAGGTTGACATAAAAATTAACCTAACTTATCCATGCCATCTTTTAAGGCATATAAGTGCATTCAATTAAGTAATCACCACTTTTATATGCACAATTCAACCTAAACAAATTCATTAAACATAGTTAATCTCTTTAGTTATAACACTAGTCTAGGAAATGTCTTTCTCTAGATATGGAATATTTACTCTTTTAATACATATATGTTAAACTGTGAACAATAGGATAGGACAGCTAGTGTATAGCTAGGCTAGATGTATAGCTAGAGGTAATATAATAATACACTTGTCTGTACAATCTGTTACTATCGTACATAGCATTCATTGTTCTCTCTGTCCTTTGTAACAAATTTCTATGAATATCATTATAAAAACATTCTTTGAAGGCTCAGAAAACAACTGAGCAATCGTCCATATCTTGTAAGTTTTCATTTTCTAACTTGGTATCAGAGATATTAGCAATGGCTATAGCATCATCTGATGGTTCCTCAACAACTTCTGCTTCAGCTCCTCTTGTCAGACCTCTACTGAAGACATGCTCACTATTTAATTCCTCAAGCCAGACTGCCTCCATCAAGTTGGATAGAGGCAACTATTTGGTGTGGGAATCAGTAGTGTTACCACTAATTGAAGGGAACCTTCTTCAATCTCACATAGATGGCACTCAAGTCACTCCACCGCGACTTATTTTGGGAGAAACTGGGATGATTTCAAACCTAGCCTTTGATGAGTGGTACTCTCTTAATCGTCTTTTAGTTGGCTGGTTAAGGAAAACCATGACCTTAGAGGTAGGAGCTCAACTCTTGCACTGCAAAAGTGCTCGAGAGTTATGGGTTAGTGCATGACAGCTTACCTTCGTATCGATGAAGTCACGGGTGCTGATGCTCAAGTCGGAGCTCCATCAAACCTGCAAAAATGCTCTCAAGATGGAAGAGTATCTCATTAAAATGAAGACCATCTCCGATCAACTAATGCTGGCAGGAGCTCCTGTAGCAACTGAAGATCTTATTCTGCATACGTTAAATGGCCTTGATGCAGACTACAATGCAGTAGTAGTCAAGTTGGCAGATCAGCCAGATCTCATGTGGATTGACACACAATCTTCCTTGCTTGCCTTTGAGAGTCGTCTTGAGCAACTAAGTCATTTCTCTAATCTTTCTATTCAGCCTTCTGTGAACTTGGCTCAAAAAGATGAATCTAATAAACCTTATTCAGCTTATCACAACTCAGAACGTGTTTCATGGAGAAACTCTCGTGGTTTTCGTAGTAGTCGAGGACAAGGACGTAGAGGAGGCTATAAAAAAACTGGACGTCCTTACTGTCATCTTTGTGAGAAACCTGGTCACATTGTTGCAAATTGCTACTACAGGTTCGATAAAACTTTTCAACCACCAACTTACAGCCAGAGTTCAAACATCTATTCACCTCAAGCTTGCTATGCACAAACTCAATCTCAGCCATTAACAGATTCGTCTTGGTACATGGACAGCGGCGCTACATACCATGTCACATCTGATACTGATCAACTGGACTGTTTTACTCCAGTAGGTAAGACACATCTCTATATGTGCACTGGTGAGAAAACGCAAGTAACTGGTATTGGTTCTACATCTCTGCCTGTCTCTAATTCAACAATCCGATTGAATGATGTCTTATTAGTACCTTCAGTAACTAAAAACTTGTTAAGTGTCAACAAACTCATTAGAAATAACGATGTTGATATACACTTCACTAATGATAAATTTGTTGTGAAGGACAAGAAGATAGGCAAATTTCTATTGCATGGGAAAGCAAAACAAGGACTGTATCCAATGGATAGAGTGGTGTGGGAGGCACAGGTGAATATGGAAGATTCTCCTCCTTCTAATTCTTTATCACAAAAGAAGAGCATGACCGAATTTGTCAAGTGGTATAACAAATTAGGACATCCTAGTAATAGGATCTTAAAAGAAATCTTGAATAAATGCAATGCCAATGTTTCTTTTAAAAGGTTTGTATGTGAAGCTTGCCAATACGGTAAATCTAAACAATTGCCTTTTGCAAGATCTGAGTCTCATGCTTCCTCTCCTTTAGAGCTAATACATACAGACATTTGGGGGCCATCACCTATACAATCTACAAATGATCATCGCTACTACATACATTTCCTAGATGATTTCAGTAGATATACATAGTTGTATCCACTAAAACATAAAGGAGAAGCTATACATGCATTCAACCTATTTCGGACATATGTTGAGAACAAGTTTGATACTAAGATAAAGGCTCTTCAATTCGATAATAGGATAGAATATAAACCATTCATTCCTGTCACACAAGCAGTGGGCATTCAAATGCGATTTACTTGCCCCTACACATCTGTTCAGAATGGTTGAGCTGAGAGGAAACACGGACACATTATTGAGATGGGTCTGACATTGCTTGCTCAGGCGCGTCTCCTTTTCACTTATTGGGTTGATGCTTTCCAAATAGCCGTCTGCCTCATAAACAGAATGCCAATATCTACCTTAAACAGTGCAAATCCCTTACATCTGTTATACAAAGTTGAACCAGACTATAAGACACTCGAACCATTTGGGTGTGCTTGTTACCCATGTTTGAAACCCTACAATGCTCATAAGTTTCAATTTCATAGCCAGAAGTGTGTTTATCTTGGTCCTGCCTCAAATCAGAAAGGTTATAAGTGTCTTAGCACAACTAGACGAATATATATTCCTAGACATGTTATCTTTGATGCGTCAACTTTTCCATGCACTAAAGGGTTTCTTCATCCTCACTCGCCACCTTCCAAAAATGATTATGTCCTCCCACTAATCATCAACTCTCAAGAATATAGGATTACCACTGAAGATTTGATGAAGAATCAAGAACAATGCTCTCCTGTATTAGACTCTTCCAATCACACAGCAAGTCCAATTTTTGCATCATCAAACTCAGAAACAACGGAGAATCCAAACCAGCTGAACGAAACTCAACTTTTGATACAATCTACAGACCAAGAACACAGTCCAATTCATACCAACATACATCCCATAAGAACCCGTGCGAAGGATGGAGTATTTAAGCCCAAGTATCCATTTACTGGATTTTTAGAAGCTGAGGATTCAAACCATTTGTCTCCAGATTTAGAACCAAACTCAGTGTCAGCTGCTTTGGCCTCTACTAAATTGAAGCAAGATATGATTAATGAGTTCGAAGCACTACAACGAAACAGGACATGGAAGCTGGTACCCTACACTGGCAAAGAAAAACTAGTCGATTGTAAGTGGATTTTCAAAATCAAATTCAAGCTCGATGGGACCATCTTTAGACACAAGGCTAGACTTGTCGCGAAGGGTTTTCAGCAGGCATCTGGAGTTGATTATGGAGAAACTTTTAGCCCTATTGTAAAGCCTGCCACCATTCGTATTGTGATGACCATTGCAGTATCATTCAATTGGGAAATTCAGCAACTAGATGTAAATAACGCATTCCTTAATGGTTTTCTTCAAGAAGATGTCTATATGTGACAGCCAGAAGGATTTACAGATCCACACCATCCAAAGCACGTGTGTAAACTAGAAAAGTCCATTTATGGCTTAAAACAAGCACCTCGTGCTTGGTTTGATCGACTACATTTCACTTTACTTCAATGGGGGTTCAAGAACTCAAAGAGTGATGTATCTTTATTCTTCCTTCGGCAGAAAAATCTTACAATATTCATTCTTGTTTACGTTGATGATATACTCATCACAGGCAACAACACCAACTACTTACAAAGCTTCATAAAAAGG
>JAOQMS010042391.1:0-10438 GCA_027563885.1 Erythroxylum longipes
AGGAAATACATGGGTTTGAGTATTCTAGAATCAATTTTTAGTGAATATGCTTTTTGGGTTCTCAATTTGTATTCCTACTGAATTGGAATTTTCCCAATGTTAAAAGAAATCAAGAGAGGCAAGAGGAGCAAGAGGAGGGCCATTTTTAAGCAAGGAATCAAGGTAGGTTACATGTTTATAGTTGAGTTAATGAGCCATGAGTATTTTTCCAAATCAATAAAGTTAATTGATTTCAATTGTTTTATAAATGTTGCATTTATTGCTTCTTAAATGATTTAAAAATTTGCTACATGTTTGGTACATGAATCTTGATGATGATTTATAAAATGATGATGGAAATTGTATTGAAAAATATCATGCTTATAGAAATCATGATTCCGAAATATGCAAAATGTTACAAGATATGAAATTCATGTTTGTGTGAATTTGTGGTGGTCCATTCTGTTATGTCACGTGCACGTTGACCATGTTAAAGGCTTCTCCAGCCTGCCCGCTAGTGGCATGGAGCTCCTTCACGGACTCCCTCATGTTTATGGACTACCCAAAGATAGTTCATTTTGTTTGTAGACTACGCAAAACCATTATGTGGGTTTGTGATATTCCATTTTGTTATTACTGGAGATTCGCAAGAACTCCCTCATGTTTATGGACTACCCAAACCATTATGATTGCTTATGTGTTTATGATTGTTTGGTAAGTTGATAAATACATGACCTATGTTGTTTATGAATTGTTTGACAAGCTTGAGAGTTTGAGAAATATATGTTTTATGGTTTCAAGGCAATTTACTATGTTAACGAATATTTTCAATGGTTTTACTTGTTTCTCCACTATAAACTTGTCACCCATGAGCTTTTAAGCTCACCCCTCATTCCTCCTCATCTCTAGGTGTAGAGTAAGAGATCGAGTGATAGAGAGTCACGGCATCACTCCAAGTCTGCATATTTTTGTATTTAACTTAGTTTATGAAAACGCAAGGCTTTAGCCGCATTTCAAGTATTACTCATTCATGTATCTTTTGTATTTTGAATTATAAGTTCCAACGATGTATTTGTGGCTTGAAATGCCCATTAAAGCTTTGTAAAACTCTTTTCCTTTTGATGTTAATGAAATATATTTATGTTTTGCTCATGACTTTCTAAGTTTTCGCATTGCATTTTTCAAGCATTCACAGGGGTAAAAATTTATGTTCTGACTTTAGGAGAAAAACTGTATTAATCTAGGCTAATTTGGACAATGTTATCTTCTTGAAAGTTGTAGTTTATCCTCTTAGCTTTCCAATGATATAAAGTGTGTAATTTTTGGAGATTAGAGTTGAGAGATATACCTTTTACAAGTTAGTGATGCTGTACAGGGAGTATGTTGGACACATTATAGCCTTTTTCTTTACTTGAGTTAACAGAAAATGAATTCTATGGTATTTTGAAATGGGAAGAATTAGTGTGAAAAGTTATAGACGAAATAAAGGTGATAAAGGGAGTTGAATATGTGCTAAATAATTGAAGAATGTATTGACATGGTTGATGTTTTATTTATGTGATCATGTGTAGAAATTTATGATGAATGTGCATAAGTTTGAATGTTATGTTTTTGGATTGATGACCAAACATAGATTATGATTTGGTTGTTAATGATGTTGAGCTGAAATGGAAGTGAGAATGAGAGGAAATAATGTGGAAAATGAGTTAGAAATAGTAATATATGCATAAGAGGGGTCATAGGTAACTTGTAGGAGTTAGAAATCTAGAAATTGACCCGTAAATGTCCATTGGGCAGACTTGACGTCCGCTGGGCAGACCTTCTCGGGAATTCCAGCGTTCTAGCTTAGTTTATGTCGTTTGGAGGGACATGTGTCTACTAAGCAGACATTCTGGGGACAGTTATAAAATTGTGAAATTTTTGACGCTTTAAACTATAAAATCTCTCTTCGAGGTCTTCACGGAAGTTGTAGAACTCGAAGTCCTCTTCGAAACTATACTCAAATGACCTTGATCTGACATCCATATTTAAAGTTCTGCTTTTTTCCCAAATCATATACATTTATAAGTTGTGGGTTTATCAATGCTTTCCTATGATACATTTAGGCTTGAATGGAGCTTGAAACATACTTAGTTTGTTATGGAAATAAGAGATAAATTGAATGATATGTTTAGGGTGATGATTGAGGATATGAACATAAGAAAGAATTGTCGTATGTCAAGTGCTCAATTATGGAATTGTGGGATGTTATGAGAATGAAGATGAATCTATGTTGACTAACGAGGTTCCATTATAAGAACCCTAAAGAGTGCTGCGCACACTTTTTATGACTCTCGATTTAGACTCCAAAAATGGGGTCTAACAATTTACTAATAAATATTAATAATAATTTCCTTATAAAAATTATAAATTTTATTTGTTTTGGGACTTTTGAATACATTTTTCAAAATCATAGTTAAAAGTCAAACTTTTGACTACATTTTCTAAAATCATAGCAAAAAGTTGCACTTTTGGCTACGATGCTTTTGGCTATGATTTTCAAAGTCATTGCTAAAGGGCACTGCAACAAAGTGGCCTACTGGCTCTCTTTCTTTTGAGACTTTTGTCTACGTTTTTCAAATTTGTAGTTAAAAGTCAAACTTTTAGCGTTTTTTAAAAATCTTAGCAAAAATTTGCACTTTTGACTATGATTTACAAAATTGTCTCCAAAGGGCACTACAACAAAGACATTCTCTCATCTAATTTTACCTTTCTACCCCTATTTAGTTCCAATTTTGGAAAGCAACTTCTGCTCTTGGTCTGCTAAAGGAGGTCGACAGTAGCTTCTATCCCTCCATGGAGAGCCTATCACAGGCCAACAAGAATCAAAGGGAGTTAAAAGAAGAATTTTCAGCGTTGTCTAGTAAATCTCTGACTGGAAATGCAACTATGAGTCAAAATTTTGTGGGTGCTTAAAATAAAAAGGTATGGATTACTTCGACCAAAATATAGATGAAACAATACTAAGAAGTGACTAAAGATGGGATTGTTTGTCCTCCTTTGGAGTTGCTGAAGGCTAGAGAGAGGGCTTGGTCGACACCCTTAGTAGGTTCTTTCTGGAACAACAAACAGGCGTTTCCAAGCATTCAGACGTGGGCTAAATTGAAATGAGTAAGAGAGGTTTGGAGAAAATAATGTTGATGGAGGATGGTACAGTGTTATTCAAATTTTCACTGGACAGCAATTTGGATGAAAATTTGGAATTGGGACTGTGGCACATTGGTGGTTAAACAATGTTTGTGCAAAAATGGAGGCCTAAAATTGAGGTCAACAGAGAAAACATAGAGGCATTTTCGATCTAGATTCAATTTCATAACCTGCCGTTGGAGTTATGGACAGTGGAAGGATTAAGCTTTATAGAGAGTTCCATGGGAAAGCTAATATGCATGGACGTACAAACCTCTAGTATGGAGAGGATTGACTATGCAAAATTTGTGTGGAAGTGGATAGAAATGCTAAACTTCCATAGGCACTTTCCATTATGAGACTTAGGTTAACAGGTGAGATGGAGAAGGTTATCATTAAGCTATCTTATCCATGGAAGCCATATAATGTCACCAAAAAATGGAGGCCTACTGGGAAAAATTTAAAACAAGTTGGCAGGAGGAGTTATTGAAATCATAACTGGGTATGAATGTGCAGGTAAAGGAACCTGAAATACACCAAAAAGCCAAAATTGAGCAAATGGCTCATCTAGATAGTACTTTAGAAAATAATGACAATGTAGAACATGGGAGGGGTGTCTATAAGAATATATGGTTACAAATGAGTCAAATCAACAATTAAGCTGATATAGTTGAGGAACAGATCCAACATTCTGTAGAAGTGGGTGAAAGTGAAAATACTTGTAGAAAACTAATAATTAGAAAAGATTAGAAACAAGAAACAAATAGCAGATACATCAAAGAGCAGGGAGAAAATTCAATGATTTAGGCCAATTTTGATATGGTTTAGGTTGTGGAAGACTTGGACGAAATTCCTAAATGACTAGAGAAAAGATTAGAGTAGAATGATCCTAATGAAGGAGGATTTGTTACACCAAATCATAATAGAAGGAAGTCTACAAGAAGGTTGCCTAAGTATAAAGGGGTTTCCCCTTCGATGAATATTCTTGTATGAAATACAAGGGGGTTAAATGACCCCCTTAAGAAGATCATGGTTAAGGAAGTAGTAAAGGAGATAAAACCTATTTTGGTTGGTCATCTTGAGACCAAAATAAAGGCACATTCTAATCAGAGGAGTGGATTTTTAGGTGCTAAATTGAAGTTTATTTATAATCATTCATACCATTATAATGGTAGAATTTTATGCTAGTATAATTTTGATTTTGTGGAAGCAAAAGTAATTAGCATGAGTGAGCAGCTTATACATTTGCATTGTTGGCTAGTAGGCAAATCCTACTTTGAAGTAACTATTATATATGCATCGAATCTTTCATTTCAAAGGGATAAATTGTAGGATTAGTTATAGATTCTTCATTCTAGTATACAGATTCTATGGTTAGTAATTGGAGACTTCAATTGTTGTCATAAGTCTAATGAAGTAGAGGGTGGAGCTGGGTTCAATTCTAGAACGAGGAAAGAACTTTCAATGTTTTTCTAAAGGTAGATCTATTGGATCGTCGAGGAACAGGTAGGTAGTTTACTTGGTCAAATACATAACAAGGGAATATACTAATAATGAAAAAGTTAAATAGAGCTTTATCACAAATGGCTTAGTCTCTTCCTTAGAGCTTCTACATTTTTTAGTGATCCAGTCTTATCAAACCATATATTCATACTGATCCAATAGATGAGTGAAGGGTCAAAAATAGGAGCTCCTTTCAGATTTTTTAATGGATTAACTCAAATGGAGGGTTTTATAGCTTTAATTAGTAGGGTTTGGGATCATGGCATGCAAGGGTACAAGGCCTGTCAACTAATGTAGAAATTAAGGTTAGTCAAAGCTACTATTAAATAGTTCAGTAAGGGTCAAAACCAAGAACTGAAAAACCTGAGAAAAGCATTGGCAGATGTATAATAGAATTGTTATCAGGATCCTCAGAATATGGGCCTAAAGAATATAGAAGCCGAGAGGATGAGGCAATATTAAGAAGTGTTAAACCTACAGAACTTAATTTTGAGACAAAAAGCATAACAGTCATAGCTTAAGGATGGTGATGTAAACTCAAAGTTTTTTCATGCCTCTTCGCTTACTAGGAGAAACATCAATACTATTACTGAGTTAAAGGATGAAGTTGGAAATGTTATTTCGGATCATCAACAGTTATCAAATTATATCAGAAGCTACTTTTTAAATCATATAGGAAGGTCTGAAATGCAGTTAAGAGGTTTTGCTGTAGAAAGTGTAATGGAGTTCATTCCTATCAGTCTCTCTTAGAGAAGCTTAATGCCCCTTTCAATTCTCAATAGGTGAAGAAGGTACTATTCAGTCTCAACAGTTCGAAAGCCCATGATCCAGATGGATATTTTGCTAGTTTTTTTCAAAATACTTGGGACATCCTTACCTTTTCACTTTAGCCATGAAAGGTTTTCCCATACTTTTTTTGAAACGTGTGGAGTGTAATGGACTGTTTCAATATCACTATAAATGCAGAGAGATGAATTTGTCACATTTACTCTATACAGATGATGTGATACTACTTTGTAAAGCTGAACCTCATTCTATTCGGATAATGCTGAATATGGTGCAATTTTTTTCTGGTTGGTTAGGGATGGAGATAAATGAGCATAAGAGTGGAGTATATATGTCCTCTGATGTTAGGAACCCTAAATGGATTAGTAATGTGTTCAATTTTGAACTACAAGATACTCCTTTTAGGTAGGAGTGCCTATTAAATTGGTTAAACTCAAAATTTCAGACTTTCTTCCTTCAATTGAGAAACTGAAAACCAAAATTCATGCTTGGAAAAATAGTTTCTTGTCCTTAACTGCCAGCGTGACCCTCAATACTTCAGTTTTAAATAGTATCCATATTTATTGGGCAGCATATATAGTTATTTTGAAGAGGATGATCAAGGAAGTAGATAGTGTTGAAATCTTTTTTGTGGACTAGAAAAACTAATAATAGCAAACAGTTTAAGGTGAAGTGGTCTGATATAACTATTCCAAAGAAACATGGGGGGATTGGGGATCATTCCTATTGCTCAATTGCAGAAGATATTGCTTTTTAAGAGGATTTGGAGATTATTAAATGATAAGGAAGCTCTGTAGGTGAAATGGGTGAATGAATCACCTTAACAATCATAACCTCTAGCAATTACAACAGTCTCGAGAATATTCATGGATCTTTAACCAAATGCTCAACTTAAGGGAGCAAATTTACCCATATTTAAAGCACAATTTAGGGGGTGGTGAAGATATATAGCTGTGGGTTGATAATTGGAATGATTTCAGTCTTCTTATACAAATATCTAAATTAGCTACCCTCAGAAATAGAATTTTGAATGATGCTAAAGTGACTTGGATAATACACGATGGGGAATAGGTTGGTAACTTTAGGAATTTTCAATTGTTAGCTGGTTATCTTCCAAATATACCTACAGAAAGAAGAAAAGAAAAAAATGGTATGGACATTCCAGTTTAGTAGGACCTTCACCAATAGTTCTAGTCACAGCTTACTAATGCAGCAACTGGAGGTAATCCCGGAGGCTAAGGTCATCTAGAAGCAAGTTTTGAGTCCCAAAGTTATGGTATTCTCATGACTAGTGATAAAGAATAAACCAAAAACCAAAGATAGGTGGTTTGGGAGGTTTGATCCTATATGTGTATTATGCAAACAATTGAATGAAAATAGAGATCACTTATTTTTTGAATGTAGCTATAGCAAATCAGTATGGAGTTGAATTTTGAATATGCTACAACTTCCAAGATTCAACTTTGTATGGCATAAGACGCTGAATACAATAATTAGGTGCACAAAAACAAGTTAGAGGAATAGCATTCTCATTAAGACTTCATTTCATATGGCAATTTATTCCATTTGGAGAGAAAGGAATAGGAGACTATATAAGAATGAGGAAACTACATAAATATGAACTTGCCAAGTAGATTGTCAATATGATTAGAGCTATTATGATTACCAATGATAAGCAATGCACTGTTAGCTAAGACCTTAGAGCAAATTGGTTAATTTGATGTATATTTTGTATTTTGATGTACATACTGATTAGTTTAGCCTCTCTTGACTCTTATTGTAAGATCCTTATTTAGGATCATGTAATAGCTTTTGCTATAATATGATATATTCTATTTTATTTTAAAAAAAAATGAAGTAGCATATTGTCTATGTTTCTTTTATAACTTTTGGTTACGTTTTTCAATAGTGTAGCTAAAAGTTAAACTTTTGGCTACATTTCTAGAAATATAACTAATAATATTTAGCCACGAAAAAAAGCATAGCCAATCTAAAAACATAGCCTATAGTTTTTGGCTATGGGGACTTTCGTGACTTTTCAGGCAACAAAACAGAAATGTAGCTGAAAACTATAGGTGACGTATTTTACACATTTAGCTATAATTTTTTCGTAGCTAAATACCAACTTTGTTCTAGCGTCCTAGCAAAAATTTTGACTTCATAAGTTAATTGACCTATGATTGAATATATTCTTTAGACTAATAGGACTTCTCAAACTAGAGATACCTTCTCTCTAGTTTGTTAACCCATATCTCTACTAAGTTAACACCATTCTAAATGTAAGATATTTTGTGAAGTCCAATGAAAAGTTTTACCCTAACTTTAGGAAGGTTATGTTGGTCTCCCTTGAGACCCCATTCACTCTCTTTATTTAAGCTATAGTTCACTTATAAGTAAGCTCCCCCCAAATTACCCACATGTGAATTAAAATTAAACTTATATGTCAACATGAATAAATCAATATTAAGAACAAAAATATAACTCATAAAAATATATTAAATTCTATAAATTAAATTTAATCAATTCATTAAAAATAACAACTAGATTTCTTATCTAAATATGAAAAAAATTTAGCCACTAAACATTTTAATACTACCAAAATCAAAAAATAAAGTTAAAGAAATCATTATAGATGTAAATCTAGATGGACTCTATAAATACATCATTAGTTTGATCCGTCAATGTCTTGATATTTGTTCTCTATTGAGAAATAGTTTAAAATCAATTACCCAAAGGTTGAAAGAGTCTTCTTAGCTTTTAAGGAGAAAGGGATGTTTATTAGAAGCATGTTATCTAAAAGACAACTAAAGTATTACACAAATTAAAGTTTCAATTATTAAATACATTTTAATCTATCTACAACATGATCGCCATGATCGCGGCTTAGATTGTAGGCTTTTAGTGTTTCTCAAGGTAATAAACGCGACATTTTAACATGACTATGTTTTCAATCCGTGGATCTTATAGTTTTCTTGAAGTTGAATACATAACCTCTAATATGACTATGACTTTCAATTTTGTATTTCACTATTTCTTTGATGACTTGCACGTGATCTCCAATATGGTCATGATTCAAACAATATCACTTACTACATTTTATCTGTCTAAGACACGGATTGGCCTATCGGCATATCCTAGACCTTGTTAATTTCTTCATGTTTTTACTTGGAATTTATTTCAATTACTGAATAATTTTATTTCAATGTTCAATTTTTATAATTAATTAAAATGATAACAAAAACCTACTAAAACAAGATAATATAACATTAAAATCAAGCAAGATAATAAAATGAGTATAATTCATGCACTTCAATCATGTTTCATCTTGTTACACTAATCTTTTTAAATTTCGAATGCCAATTTTATCATTATTGTTTAAATAGTGTCAACCTATGACATTAATTTTTATTTTTCTATCTCAAAATTAATTTTTATCTTTATTTTAAATCTTTGTCAACCTAGGTCACAAATATTTTAAATATTTTCCTTTTTCTTGTTATCATCTTGTCTATTTGTATCAACAATCTTTTAATTTATTAGTCCTATAATAACTTAGAATGCCAATTTTGTCTTTGCTCCTGACCCTAAGCCAGCCTACTATAATAATGTATGTCTTTTAAACCTATATTGGCCTATCAACTTTTGATGTCAATTTTATGATTACTTTCAATCCTATGTTGACTTATGACACCATCTTTTAGCTACTCACGTATATATTAGCTCCTCAGGTATATATTAGCTTGAGAGACAAATTTCACCTCCATTTTTTATCTTGTGCCAATTTGGACATTAATTATTTAATTGTGGGATAATGTTGTTACCCTTATGGCATATTGATTTATGAAGAATTCCTATTGTTCATTTTTTTTTTGATAACCCTCATACTTTGCTAAATAGTTCACATATACCCTTTTATGTTTTTCTTTCTTTAATGTTTTCTTGGGAAACTAACACATGACGTGGTTTGAAACATACCATGTGTAAGATTGGTTAACAAAGTATTTTTAAAATATTAAACAAAGGTAAATTTTTAGGAAAGAGTTAATGACATGTTTATCTTTTACCTTGTAAATTTCATCTTTTATCTATGTCCCTAATCCTATTGTTTTGATTGCTGGCTAATATAAATATTTTAATTATCTAATCTTTTTTCGACCTTTTAAAGTTATTTTTATTAGGAAATTGGGATAGAATCATATCCCGACCAGGGTAGAATAATTACGAAACTTTTTCATATTTTCATTTCCCAAAAATGAAGATCACCTTAATTCTATGATTAACAATTAAATTATAATAAAGCATGAATCATGATTCATACCTTATTCTAAAGCTTGATCTTTTCTTGTCATATCTTTTGAACTGTTTCCAAAACTAGTCCATCTCAACCACTATAGATGCACAAGTGTCTGACTTCTAACGGTATCCATGGAACAAGCAGAAAGAAATCTATAACTCTTAAAGAGAGGGTTAAGCAAGAAGTGTCAGCTTCATTAAGTCTATTTGTAATAAGTTGTGGATGTTTTAGTAACTTAATTGAAATTAAATTCTAATTTTAGTTAAACTTTAATTTGAATTACTATAATTGTAATTAAATACCAATTATTCCTAAATAAGATCTAATATCTTATATTGATCCTTATTTATTAAATATATTATATTTAATCATAAAGTTTCTCAAACTTTACAATCAAGTCCAACTTGATGAAAAATATTTTTGCTCTCTTCAACCTATTCTTTATGTGTGACCCATTAAATTCTCAAATATGTTGGCAATGATTATAAATTCTAATTTTAATTCATAATTAGAATTAGATAAATTAAAATACTTTTAATTTATCTTTAATTCTACAATTAAACAATTACACATCATAACCAGCTAAATATTTAGGAATGTCAAAGCAATTTTGACTAATCTTTTTGTGTATGATTTTTTCATACAATTCAATCATTTCTTCATACAATGTTCTGATTAGATATAGTATGGAATTAATATCTACTTTTTTTA
>JAOQMS010042392.1:0-13854 GCA_027563885.1 Erythroxylum longipes
TAATTAATTAATTAATTACAATATTTTAATTAATGAATGAATTATATTTTAATTAATTATATTGTATTTAATTAAATTTTAATTAAATTTTAATTAAATTTTAATTAATTAATTAAATTTTAATTAATTATAATATAATTAATTAACCCATTCCTTTATAACAATGATACTCATTTCTCTAGATTAGGAGAAGAATGGGGTATTACCCAAAAGTGGGTAATCAAAATAATAATCCTATAATCATATCCCTTTACCAAACTCAATCTTTCATTTTATACCCATTCCTCTTTTTTTATACCCACTAAACAAGCACACCCTAAAGTTTTCTTTCCTTTGTAAGGAAGGCTTTCAAGAATATTAAGGCTTTTAAAAATATTAAGGCTTTCAAGAATATTGAGGCTTTCATACGATAATATGAATATCAGTTTGAGTATTCATCTCTCAGTTTTCTATTTCTTAAAAGCTGAGTGTTTGAGTGAATGTTTATTACCCATCTTGATATAGAGATAAGTATGCTCTACACTAGTCATTTGTGGTCAAAACTTGGACAAGTTACTGATTCCATCAAGAACTGTTACTATATATGGAGAACTGTTCAAACGAGAGATACCTTTTATACTTGCTTCTATGCAAATTTAGCATAACCACCTGGTTAAATTATCTGAGAAACATGAATCTTGTTGACATCATATTTATAACCGAAACAGGTAAGAGAAACCACTGTCATTATTTGTCAGATGACCAATGTGTTAATTTACCACCTTTGTTATTTTCATTTGATGACAACCATTTTTTTTCTTCTTTCAAACCAGAAATCAATCAATCACACCTAAATAACATCCGCAGTCTTGTAAATTTTGTGTTTCGTCATTTGAACATTGCTCTTACAATTTGATTTACACTTTAAATAAATTTTTCATGTGAACTTTGAGTGACTACTAACCCTGATTTCAAGCTAAGGAGTTAGTCGAAGGAAGGGCTTTCTCATGGTTGTCTACGAATTGACAACTATTGTTAAATCTTCCTGTAAATGAAGTTACTGGTGCTTGTTGACAATAAGTCCAGGCATATTTTCACTTTGCTTGGGATGTGCCTACTTGTTTCATGTCTCACTATTGAATTTAAGTATATACATATCAAAAACTAATTATTTCTTTTTTTAATGTTGTACTGAAAATTACTAGCAGCTGACCATCAGGACTTACGTTATTGTGTTAAAGTTTGGTAATAGTTTATTCTGTTAATTTATTGTGTTAAAGTTTAAGTGAAGCCGATCACCTTTTTTTGCCACGTCTTACTTTTCAGTTTGCTGATCTTGAATGTATTTATGTTACTGAATACTATCCTCGACCAATAAATGCTTCTATGACATTACTCTTTGTCAATTTGTTTGAGGAATAATATCCTTTTTATTTAGCTATATTGAGGTATTTAGCTGAGTAAGCTGTCTAACACATACGTTCTTCTCTTCGCAGATGTAAACACTGAAAAAGCATCCAAATCTCGAGTTTACATGGGTGTATTAGTCACTTTATCAACTTCTGTTGTTTCACTACTAATAGGTATACTTGTCTTAATTTTGGAAAAGAAGCAAATACACAGGAGCTCAACGATGTCATCATCGAACAATTTATTATAGAGAACATATTGCTTGCACTGTTACGTGGATGACAGCCCTCGCCGTATAAGTAAATATTTCATTTGGACAGAAATTTAGATTTGTATTCAACTTTATCTTATCCACAGTTTTTGTTTCCTAGTAATTGTTATGCATTTGGCAAATGCTATTGAGCATGAGTTTGATTAGTTTTTGAACAAATCGATATCAGAAAGAATCTGTATACTTTCTCATATCAATAACTGGAACTCATTTCTGTTTATCTACAAAACTGTCCATTAGTCCACTAGCCGACTAACAAAATAACTTCTACATAACTAACTCATTTCATGTGGAAAAATAAATAAATGACTATATAACTATTTGTTCGGTCCCCTCTCAAGTTGGACGGAGATTTATATCACGCAAGTCCAAGTTGGAGATATAACGCTAAAATAGAGGAGCAGCTAAAGACTTATTGAACAAATTTGCAACTTGAAATATGGACGGAAGATGGACGGAAGGTGGCGTGGAAAAATCAACCCTTGTTTGTACTTGTCATGAATAAGATGACAATCAATTTTTAGATGCTTAGTACGTTTATGAAAAAAAGGATTGGAAGTGATATGAATGGTAGCTAAATTATCACACCACAAAGAGATTGGTAACCAGACCAAAATTTGGAAATCTTGCAACAGATAAAGAACTCACTGTAATTCACAAACGTTTTCTAGGAAATTGGAGAACCCTAAAAAAAATGCAGAAACTAGTAAGAGAACGTTGAGTATGAAGACAAGAGGCCTAATCAGCATCACAAAAAGCTTCAACTTTGAAAGAATTGCAAGAAGAGAAAAAACAACCCTTTGAAGGAGTACCTTCAATGTAACATAAGACGTGTACAGCTGCATCCCAATGAGATGATCGAGGAGCTTGAGAAAATTGACTAAGTTGTTGAACTGCATAGGAAAGATCTGGACGAGAAAATTATAGATACAACAATCTGCCTACTAACTGTTTGTAGCATTCGGGATCAATTAGTAAGTCGCCACTGTCACCACTAAACTTATACAACTGCTTGTGGCTATAGACTTGGAACTCAGTAAGTCGACGTCATCAAGAATGGCCAAAGCATATTTGCACTGATTGACAAAAATTCCTTCAGTAGATCTGGCTATCTCCAAACCTAAAATATATTTAGCAGGACCAAAATCCTTGATAGTAAATTGATCATCCAAAAATTGTTTCACTTTTGTTATCTCCAATTCGAAAGACCCTGTGAGAAGAACATCATCAACATAGACAAGTAAGCTAAGGAAATAATAATCGATTTTCTTGATAAACAAACAACGATCATTTGAAGATTGAATGAATCCAAAAGACTGCAGTTTGGTCGTAAGCTCATGATTCCATTATCATGATACTTGTTTGAGACCATAAAAGGATCGGAGCAATTTACAAACTTGATCTTTATAAGTTTTAGCATACCCGTCAAGAGGAACCATGTACACTTTTTCATCTAGATATCCATGAAGAAAAGCATTATTGATATCTAGTTGATGAAGTGGCCATGAATGAGATGCTACAATTGCCAAAAACAATCGTACAGTGACAACCTTTGCAACTGGGAAAAAGTTGTCGATAAAATCTACTCCTTAAATCTGATTAAAACCCTTAGCTACTAGCCTAGCTTTGTATCTGTCAAATGTGCCACCAGGTTTGAGTTTGATCTTATATACCCACTTTGAACCGATGGCCTTTTTACTTGGTGGAAACTCTATCAAGTCCCATATTTTGTTGTCCTCAAGTGCCTGCAACTAGCCATTCCTGGAATCTAGCCATTCCTGTTTTAGTCTAGCTTGATTAAAAATAAATGGCTCTTGAATATTAGGCATTGCAGCTAAAAATGAAATGTATGATGTAGAAAGCTTAGGTGAGTGATGATAAGGAAATGTATGTGGTAAGGCGGTAGTAGGTAATGGAAGAAGGAACCGAATGAACAGTAGTTGAAACAAAATCATTCAACCATGCAAGTGGTTTTCGAGCTCTGTCACTTCTCTGTAAATTTAACTATTCAGGTATCATTGTTGTTGATTCATCTACTAATGGAGGTGTATCCAAAGGAGGCAAGAAAGGGATATGTGGTGGAGAATTAGTGGAATGATCACAAGGAGTAAAAACATTAAGGTCAGAGAAATCAAAACATTTGGGTAAAGGAGTAGAGTCTGAAAGGTCATGATTATAAGGACAAATCTATTCATGAAAATGAACATCTCTAGAAACAAAAACTTTATGGTTTTATAGATCATAAAGTTTGTACGTTTTTTGTCTAGGACTATAACCAATAAAAACACATTTATAGGCACTTATACCAAATTTCCATTTGACAGGGTTAGTTTTGCAGCAAAACAAAGGTAACCAAAACTTCTAAGGTGATCATAAGATGGTGGTTTATAAAAAAAGAAGTTTTCCAAGAAAGTCCAATAGATGGTAAAAGATTGATTAGATAAATGGCAATAAATATATAATCTCCCTAAAACTTACTTGGCAAATGGGATTAAAACATCAAAGCTCTTGCTACTTGTAACAAATGTTTATGCTTTCTTTCTACTACCCCATTTTCTTGAGGGGTATGGACAGAAGATTGTTGATGAATGATTCCATTATTGCTGAAAAAGTAAGAAACAATCTTGATTCAAAAACTTTGAACCATTATCATTTCGGACATTTTGTACTTTGAGATTAAATTAGGTTTGGGTCATTTAAAAGAAAGATTGAAGAATGGAAAGCACTTGAGATTTATATTTGAGCAAAAACTTCCATGTACATTTGCTAAAATCATCAACGATAGTTAGGAAAAAAAATGGAACCACTAATGTTTTGAGGATGATAAAGTCCCCATAAATCTACATGAATGAGTTCAAAACATCTGATTCTATGTATATCACTATTTGGAAAAGAATGTTGTTGCATTTTTGACATAAGATAGATATCACAAATAGTTGGGTATTCAAAATGAATCTTAATCATGGAAAAAATGTGAGTGGTTAAAATGGTTGAAGGATGTCCAAGTCTACATAAACTTGATTGACAAAGGAATAAGGAAAAACATTGGTTTTTGCAACGTAAGATTCTATGATACACTATCAAAAGAAGAATGATCCAAGATGTATAGTCTACCTATTTTTTTCCAACAGCTAGTATGTCATCAGTCTTCAATTCCTGTAAAAGACAACAAAAGGGATAAAAGATGAATATGATATTTGTTATGGTTGTTAACTTGTTAACAGATAACAAGTTAAAACGAAAGTTGGGCACATGCAAAGCTTTGGTTAAGGTAAGTTTATCTATCAAATGTATATCACCAGTATGATGAACAAATTTAATTGTCCCATCTGGTAGATAAATAGGAGTTGGATGAATGGTTAGGTGAACGGTTTTCATTTTTTGTTACATCCATACATATGTGATTTGAAGCTCCAGTGTTTATTATCCAAGAGTCATTTCCAATTAATTCAAGAGAACTAAAAGAATAGTATGGAATTGTACCTCCAAATTCAGCAAAATTCACATTATTTCCTCTATTATCCCTAGATGTTGTTTTCCCTTTCATTAATCTTTCCTCTTCTTGTTGAATCAAGCTATAAATGTTCATCAACTAGTTAGTTATGCTACTATGAATTGACTCCGTATGTAGCTCTTCTATTTTCCTTGTTTCTACCAAATTTTCCAAACTCTTCTTTAACATTTTTTGTTTATACTCTTTTAACTCCTTATACCAATCTGGATAGCCATGAATTTTAAAACAACTATCTTTAGTATGTCCAGTCATTTTGCAAAAATCGCACTTTAATTCAGACTTGTCTACGGTATCCCTTCGTTTACAATTCCCTTTCCCAACTTTATTGGTCTTAGTTACTTGTCCTCTAACAAAGATGACATTGTTGTTATTGGGTTGAACTATCATTAGATGAATTTCCTTACGTCTCTTCAATATCAAAATTATTGAATATGCTTTGTCAATACTTAGTAATGGATCCATCACCAAATTTGATTTTTAACCTGGTCGTAACTTTCATTCAACCCCGTCAGAAATTATATCAGCTTATGAATGAATTGATCTCCTCCTTTTTCTTTCCAGTTCCATACGTACACTGATTACATGAACACTTTGGCATTGGTAACAAACATCTCAACTCATCCCAGAGTTTCTTCAATCTTGCAAAATATTCAACAAGAGACATATTTCCTTGTCTAGTTGTACTTATTTCTCTTTGTAACTAATACAAAAGAGGACCATTAAACTCTCCATTTCTCTTCTCTAATTCCTTCCAAAGCTCAAAAGCACTTGAGGCATCCAAATAAGCATTAATGATTTCTTTAGAAATCAAATTTAATATCCATGATGTAAGCATACTATCAACTCGACACTATAAATCGTAAACTAATGAATTTTCATCTGGTATTTTGTATCCACCGTTCATAAATCCTAGCTTCATTTTTGCTTTAAGAGCTAACTTCATAACATGACTCCGTGAAAGGTAATTATCACCTGTTAAAGGAGAAGTTACGAACGCCATTCCAGTATTATCATATCCTTACAATGTTAACGAATTGTTCATGTTTTGAGTAACAAAATCCTCTGTTGTTGAACCAAAATCCTCCTCCACCATACCGTAATGAAGACGGTTAATGAAAACTACCATCTCACTTTAATCACTTTGCTTTGATACCATAAACAAATCGATATCAGAAAGTATATGTATATTTTCTCATATTAGTAACCGCAACTCATTTCTGTTTATATACAAAACTCAGTCCACTAACCAACTAATAGAATAATTGCTACACAACTAACTCTTTTCACGTGGAAAATAAATAAATAAATATATAACTATTTGTTCAGTTTTATCCTCACAATGAATTAATCTATGACAAATTAGAAGAAAGTGTAGTTTCCTTATTAAGTTCATGCAAGGCAACTGTTCTTCCTTGTTATGATATCTGTGAGGCAATCTCCAAATTCAGCATATCTTTCAAGATTGCTTAAGGATCACAAGGAGCAATTTATTGTGGAAAATTAAAAAGGCAATGTAAGTGGGTTTGTTTTAAACACAACAACTATATAAAATATGGGACAATGCAATATCTACTCATTCTCTTTTTTTGTGCTTGTAGTGTGTGGCCATCAAGCAAATGAAAAGCGCATAATTAAAAAAACTCATCTCTTGAGTCAAATGTTGTTTGTAAGGTTCATCATACAAATTTTGGTATCAATGCCTCTTTTTTCTTTTCCCTTTGGTTTTCACTTGTGAGATGAAAATTGCTTATACTTTCTACAAGTCATGACTTACTATTTCATGTAATACTAAACCTTAATCGGTACAAACCATTGCCTAGAGCACAAAACTCATGTTAAATCATCAAAACATAAAAGAGAAGCATACCTAAATCTATTGTCATGAATCGTTGAAATTTTGGATTATAATCTTCTAGTAGTATGTTGACCCCTATTTTATAATTTTTGCTAGCGATGGAGAACCTAATAGCCATACATATAATTTGGGACCATAACCATATTTTGTATGGGTAAAACCCTAAACCTAATGGGATTACAATTTTTAATTCGACATCAGCAAATAAAAAATTTGTTATCCTAATTTGTACATATATAAAATTGGCATATACCTATTAGATGCTTTAAGCACAAAATTTAGTTAGATCACTTTAATTGAGTTCAATTTTAATATAAAAACTCATCTTACACAATATTCTCATAATATGCATAAAAGCCCACAAGCTAGTTAAGATTTATTCCAACAGTACTCTAATTGGGTTATATATATGAAACTTCAATAATTGTATATCATGTCAAAATTCTTATGCCTGTAAGTATGCTATTATCACTAGGGGCATATAGAACAATCTCGTCTATCATATATATTAATGAAGGATCAAAGCAGTTTCTATTATATTGAGTGTAATTGAACCCATTGATGGTCATATTTATTAATATATATGAATGACATGAGTTAGGAATGGATGTCTAGTATAGAAATTTCATGCAATGTGATCTTAACATGACTATTTTCAATTGGTCCTTTAATAAAAATTAATCTTTAAACTTTATTCCTTATAAGAACAAACCAAAAAATGCATTCAAATTAGAAATAAATTGTATACTTTTTACAACAATGTTAACCATAAAATAATCATATAATGTATCTATTGTCCAAAAAAACTAAGGATACAAACTCCTATTAAACTGTAACATCCTCAAAAGGTACTACACCTATATGAGTAGTGTGCTCTTGAAAGACCTTGGGTGATAATCCCTTAATGAGTAGATCCGCAATTAGGAAGTTTGTCCCAATATACTTAATAGGCACCTGATCACTCTAAACACTTTCTTCAACCACTAACAACTTAATGTCTATATGTTTAGTCTTTGTCAAGCTCATATTACTATTAGAGAATTATTGCCAAAAAATATCTTAAATGAATTGTCAATGTCATTCATTTATAATTCGGAGCCTTGTGACAAAATTTTGAAAATATATCATATGATTAAATTCTTCATAATAAGCTATAAACTTCGTTATTATGGTATAAGAGGCTATGAGTGTTTGCTTAGCACCATTCTAGGAAATATCCCCTGTCCAGTGGATAGATATAACCCAAAGTAGATTTCCTTCTATTTTGGAATCCAGTAAAATCATAATCACAATACCCAACAATATCAAGTTGATCTGATCTTTTATATGTGAGCATATAGTCTTTAGTTTTCTGGAGATACCTCATGACTTTTTTGACTGTTACCTAATGGTTTAGTCCAGGATTGCTCAAATATCTCCTTAACATCCCAATAATGTATACAATATCTAGAAACGTGCATACTTGAGCATACATAAGACTCCCTACTGCTTATACATAAGGAGTAGTTTGCTTCTCTTTAGCCTTAAAACCATTCTTAAGGCACTGACTAAGATTAGATTTGTCTCCTTTAGATATTAGGGTATCACTTAGGTTTATAGTTTTGCATGTTAAATCTCTTAAAGATATTTTTGATGTAACCCTTTTGTGATAATCCAAGGACAACATGATAATGATCTTGACGTTTTTTGATCCTTAATACAAAAATACATCACTAAGATCTTTCATCTCAAAACTTTAAGATAAAAATCTTTTAGTTTCCTGCAATAAGCTTACATCATTACTGGCATGCAATATATCATTGACATATAAAAATAGAAAAATATGTTTGCTTCCACTGAAGTTATGATATACCCAATCATCTACCATATTCATCTAAAAAACAAATGAGATGAAAAACCTGATGAAACCTATAATATTATTGGCGAAAAGCCTACTTGAGTCTATAGATGGATTTCTTTAATTTACAAAATTTTTTCTTTAGGTCTCCTAACACAAAATGTTTTGGTTGCACCATATAAATTATCTTACTAACGTCGCCATTGAGAAATGAAGTTTTGACATCTATCTAATGTAACTCAAGATTAAAGTGTGTCACTAATGCTATGATGATTTTAAAAGAATATTTTGAATAAATCAGAGAGAAAGTCTCTTTGTAATCAATGCCTTCCTTCTAGGTGAAGCCTTTACTAGTTAGATGTGCCTTATATCTTTCCAATTTGCCCTTAGAATCCCTTTTGATCTTAAATATTCATTGGCAACCAATGGGTATTGCACTTTCAGGTAATGTGACAAGATCCCAAATATCATTATTTTTATAGACTTCATGTCATCATTCATGGATTTAATACACTTTTAAGAGTTATACCTTTTTATGACTTATTGGAAGTTAATTGGGTCATCTTACACCATCCCAATGTCACAATCATGTTCTTGAAGATATATAACATAATCATGTAGAATTGCATTTCTTCTCTCTAGTAGATCTCTTTAATAGTATTGGTTCTTGAGGTTGTTAAGTTTGGTCTTTTGGAACAACTTCTTGAATTTGTATAAGAGGAATATTTCTTGATCTGAAGTTGCTTCTTGATTGATGTCAACAACAACTTAGGAATAATAACACTTTCCTCTAAGATAAAGTCTCTTACCTTATCTCCTCTATAAATTCAACTTCCATAAATAAATTGGCATTCCTTTTCTCATAAGGGGTTTTCATAGCTACTTTAGTTTGAACTCTAAATAAATAAGCTACAATTTTTAATTCCTCACCTTATAGAGATTCTAGCAAGGTGGTATGAAAAATCATACTCCTTAGTATATCCTTAAGTGTTATGTTTATCTTTTAGCTACACCATTCATGGTCTGTCAACTAGTTGGAGTTTTCTTTTGTTAAAGTTTTATAGGCACTAATGGTTAATTCTTTATAAGTGGGTGAGTATTATGTAGTCTTTAATTAAATTAATAAAAAAATATCAAACCAAAATATGAATTTGAAACATAAAATGATTATTCCACAGTCTAGATTATGAATATTTACAAAAAAAACATAGAATCTTGAATTCTTAATACTTCAACATAAGTAAGCTCTAACACCATTTGTTGTTTTAAACCTTAATCAATATATATTATTACCTAGAACATAAAACTCATGTTATTTCATAAAAAAATTAAAGCGAAAGCATACCTAGATCTAGTGTTGTGAATCGTTGAGTTGAAATTCATATCATGATCTTATAATTTGTGATTTTTGCTAAAAATGGGATGCCAAGAGAAACTTAATAGCTAAACGTGTAACTTAAGGATGATAACCTTATTTTGTATAGGTAAAACAATGAACCTAATTGGTTTACAATTTCTAATTTGGCCCATCATCAAATAAGAAATTGTTATCTTGGTCTCTACATATATAAAACTGGCCTATACCCTATTAGATGCTTTAAGTCCAAAATTTAATTAAATCACTTTAATTAGGCTCAACCTTAATAATAGTCCATAATATACAATATTTTTGTAACATAAATTCAATCTCTCAAATTAATTGGAATTTATTCCAACATTTTATACTTTCATTTTTTGGTTGTATTTATACATGTTTTTTGTCTCTCAACATAATCCTAAGCTTTATTCTCTCTCCAATATTAAACTTGTTGGATATTGTGCTGGTGGAGAGTCATCGTTTCTTATATATGAATTAGCTTAAAGTTGTGCTTTAAAATGATCACTTGTACGAGCCCTCCTTAAGAGTTTTGGATTTGTTAATTAATAATTTCTTAAAGTTGATTTTCTACAATTATTCATAATAAAGTTCTACACTCGGAGTTCATATATTACATTAAATTAATAGTTTTGGCTACTCTTCATAATAAGGAAAAGCTTTCTTCTAAAGGTTCATATTAATACCATTTTAGAGCAAAATAGAGTATCAAATCTAGTTTCATTCAAAACAACTCAGTGAATTTGGATTGTCTACTATATGATAGCATGAATGTAGTACTTATCTCTCTTTACGAATGATCACTTATTGGTTTTTAGTTCATAAGATAGAAGAGAGACAAAAAGTAACAAAAAGACATGTCAATAATGATGAAACTTTTTTTGTTTAATTTTTTGAAAGCCAAGGTCACCAAAATTATATAAAATGATTAACACATTAATCTTAATAAAGCATAAATCATAATTTGTATCTTATTCTGAAGCTTGATCATGTTTCTTGTCGTTTCACTTAAACCATTTCTAAAACTGGCTCTTCTCAACCATCATAGCCTCCTAAGTGTTAGACCTTTAACGGTAAGTAGTTCTAGCTTCTTTAGAACTTAAGCCTATTTATAATAGGTTTTGGAAATTTTAGTAATTTAATTGAAATTAAATTATAATTTCATTTAAAATTTAATTATAATTACATTTAATTATAATTAAATGCCAATTATACTAAAATAAGATCAAACATCTCATATTAATCCTTATTTATTAAATATGTCATATTTAATCATAAAGTTTCTCAAACTTTATAATCAAGTCCAACTATATTAAAAACATTTTTCTCTCTTAAACCCATTCTTTGTGTGTGGCATAAATATGTTGCTGATTGATATAATTGTAACTCTAAATTATATTTAGAATTAGATTTAATTTAGAATTAGATAAATTAAATTCCTTTAATATATCTTTAATTCTCTAATTAAACAATTTATGTCCATATATTAAAATTAGCATCTAGCAACATATCATGAATATCCAAATATTTAAGATTATCAAACTACTTTTGACCAAACTTTTGTACATGATTTGTTCATATAATGTTCTGATTAGATATAAAGTGTGTCATTAATGTCTACTATATTTGAGTCCACTGATACAAGTTATATATTATTAGTAATTAATTCAATTAATGACATTTGTATACTATTTGTAAAGTATCATTATATCTTAGCCAATTAAAAACAACGGAACACTCTCTTCAATCACTTATGGTGATTGATCTTATATTGATCACTTTCTATATAGTTCATGCAATATTCAATAACTACCTACTGAATTACGTTTGATTAAAATAAGTCAAAAGTAGTATCAAAACATAACAATCCTTATTATCTCTTTAGAAATCGCAAAGTCAAAAGATCACCTATACAGTTATCACAATGAAAATTTTTATAAATATACAAGTAATGTTTCAAAAAGATTCTCATATAAGGTTAGTTTAATGAACTTGTTTAATAAGCATCTACACTTTTATTTTAGTATCTTTATACTTTAGTATATAAGATCGAGTAGTTCTTTCATAAGAAAGAAACATGACATATGCTAGTATTTTATGTTCTATGTAATATTAATAGAATAATGACAAAGAACAATTTAAGTATAATACATAAATATAATATAAATCTTATAATTATAATTTCATCTTAATTTTATTTGCAATGTATATTTATCTCGTAAATTGTATCATATAGATATTAATATATACAAGATAAAGAATGTATTTAAATAATTTTTACTAAACTAAAGCTAACCGATTGGCTATAGAGTATAAACAAACTTCTTCAACATCTTAGAGATTTGCATTAATGTGGTGATCATTTTTTGCTAACATCGTTTGGGCAGGTAATTTAATTACTAGAGCATTCTCTCGATGGTGGAGCTTTTGCATCTAGAACTGTCGGCAATTCTCTTCCCCGCTTTCGTGCTTAAATGAATCATGTTCAGTGAAAATTATTTATAACTTTTCCATTTTATTATCTTCGTTTGGAATTTGACTATTTAGTATTATAACTTTTGTTAAGAAAAAAGGTCCGCCAGAGATGGATGTGTGACCACAAAGAGTGATGCCGATGCATTTGGAGTCGCAACTACGGAGCTAATTGCGGGCCAAACTGCATGTACCATTTCTGGAAAAGAATAGAGCATTGGAATGGGCTTCGTTCTGTTGTGGAATATGTTTCATTTTATGCTCTACATACTTCATTTCAACTGCAAAGATGGAAGATAGCAACCAGGCGGAGAATTGAGCTGATATTAGTTTCTAGACATGTTCAGTTACCTCAATTGTTCATTCTGATATGCATAAGTCACATATGGTCCAGATTTTGTCAGCCTTAAATGATACCAAGGATCCTGATGCCCAGCTAACTAAATGGGTTGCTCCAGACATTCTTCCACCAACAAGGTTCTCTACTCGTATGATGTTCATTTTATGACAATTTTGATTAGTTACATGTTTCCTGGTAATCGTTTTAGGTGATCAACTTTGCTTACACGTAACCTTTATAATGTCATGACCAAGAACCCTAGTTCTGGAAGGTGTTCATTAGAGCACGGAGTTCCAAGCCGAACGAATCTGGATCCAAGAACAGTGGTTTCTCTATTAAAAGCTTTTAGAAGGTCGGGGAAAGATTAAATCTGAGTTCAGTAACCCTCCCTCTTCTTAAATTTAATAAACTGACCAAGAGTCTGTTTGGTTGGATGTTAATTAATAGAATGGAAGGGAACGGAATGGAACATAAGGGAATTGTTTATAATAGAATGGAATGTAATATAGTGATACGTTGTTTGGGAAGTATGGAAGGGTTCATAATGTAATGTAATGAAATGTTGTCTGGATGATGGATAAAATGAAATGTAATATATAATAAATGACTATTATATCCCTTATATTAAAATGATTATTCCTGAAAGTTTATTATTTTATTATTAATTATATATAATATATTATTAATTATATAAAAATATTATTATTAAATATTTAATATATAATATTTTATTTTATTTTATTTTATTCTATATGATTTATATTTAAAAATAATTTATTTATATAGAAATATATACAAACA